>FIZR01025828.1:0-51987 GCA_900060175.1 Ferrisia virgata | reverse complement strand
ATAGGGGCTGGCAAATAGGTACTGATGAATAATTGTTCAGAAGTTTTTTTATTAAACCAAAAAAAAAGTCGATTTTTTTTTTTATAAATCAAGAAGAATTGCCCCTTCGAAAATGTAAGTATGCAAATATATTAGTACTTGTGAATGAAGGTCACACGAGGGTGATCACTCACTTAGGTACACTGCTGTAACTCACACTCGACTGATGCAAGAGTTGCATAAACCAACTTTCACATTTGTCACTGAGTGTGATGTACAGGGGGGTTAGGGGGAGTGTTGGTACACAACATTCATCCCCTCTTCCTTGAAGATGAATTTTAAACAACTTACAATGTTTGAGGAATAATCCTCAAAACAATTCTTCTCTATTTATTAATGCATAAATGTGTAAAATGCAGTGTGGTGAATTTCACCACGTATGGCATTTTAAGTATATCCGCATGTGTGGCATACTAAGGTTAAAATTCTAGTTAATGTTTTTGTTTTGTTTTGTTTTCATGCAGCAGGAAAGATTCTATTGTCATGAGAACGCAGCTTTCGGTTCGAGTACATTTAATTATCGGTAAGTGACCGCGTGCAATGCGTACATACGCTTAATTCATTATTGCCTATAAGTAAATGAAATGAAAACAGGTACAAGATGGTGTAGAATTGCGCACCTTTTTAATTTACGTACGTATTTTCGCAGAGAAACTGATGAAATCCGAAGGACGCGAACTCAGAAGAGCATTATTTTCGCTGAAACAAATATTCCAGGTAAGAAGGTATCCCGGGTATATCTCTACATAGATGTGCAACGAGTAAATATCTTAGTAGGTAGGATACTTGTGCGATACTTCAGTTCAAGTTACCTACCAATATGGAGTACTCTATTTACCTATCTACGCATTGGAACAAAGATAGGTAGAGCGAGGTGAACTGTCGTGTAAGTTTGTACGTATATTGTGATTTTAGATTAGCATTTGAATGTCAATTCGAAACGCAACGCAGCTGTGTTTGTATTTTAAAAGTATACCTAACCTATCGTATAACGTGCCATGTGTTGGGAAAATTAACAAATGTTATTAACGTATATAGTATATGTATGTGCATTGTACCGAATGTGTATAGACTGGCTAGAGGTACCGTGTATATTAGTTTAGGTGTAATTTGTATAAACTGGCACATTACCTCTCGTCGCGTTTTAATGAACGAGAAAAAAAATGCCATGCCACGCCACTCATCGTACCCAGCCTATGCAACGAAATAAGAAACGCTTTAAGACGTGTTAATTTATTATGCGTCGGTAGTGGTACCTCTACCTAGTACCTAAGACCTGCTCTTTCATTTTAGTTGGTTCATCTCGTAAGCGAACCTTAGCTGTAGCTTTGGCTACATACATACGTGTTATACATATCATGAAATTGTTAGTAATGTTCAAACGACTACAATGCATCTCAGCTTGTAGCTCGTAGCTCGTAGCTCGTAGCTCGTAGCTCGCACGTAAACGTATAGAACATTTCGAGAGGTATTTCTTTCAGCTTTCTACTGCGAGCGTTTTGTTTGTCCGTCGTCGTTTGTCTTTCGTCGTCGTTCGTCACTTATAATAAATCTTTTCCAAATGAGCCAACGTTTAACACACAATATACGTACTTAACCTGCGCTATGAGTGATCTCCAACAGCAAAACGCGCGTTAATTGAAAAATTTGTTCGTATTAAAATAAGTAAAGTAAATAAAACGTCCAGCGAAACAGTCGTCGAGTCGAAGAGAAATTGCCTGACTTTTTTCTTTCCAAGAGAAATTGAAATTATTAAAATAACGCATTATGCGAAAAAATAACATACTCGTATACCTCTTTAGGTCCGTTTGTAAAATTATTCGCATTTCATAATTTACGTAGGCAGAGGCGCGTATTTACCTACTTACTTACGTATTTACTTAGCGACGTAAAATTATGCAGGAAATTATTTCTCGTATAATAAGTACGCTTACCACCAACTTACTATTGTTTGCCCGATTTTCTATGCCATATTGTCAATGAAAACCAGGCTATTAAAGCCTACAGGATGGGGGGGGGGGTATATCAACAAAATTCATTTTAGGCTCCTAGAAGACCATTAAGGCAATTTTGAGCCATGCGAGATATTTCTTTCTTTTTTTTTTCAAACGTTTAAATCATTTACTCCGCTCGATATCGACTAAAATCGCTCCAATCCGGTCAATCGGCTCAGTTTGGCGGCAAATTAGATATATTTGAGTGGAGATTACCTTGGGTAAAAATTCAGTCTTACCCCATTTTGAAGGAGGAGATGCTGAGGGGCCAAAAATGCAAAAATTTTCCTTTTTGAGTCAATCGATAGAGAATCCAAAGTTGTATAACATATCGAAAAATAAACCTCCCAAGTCAATTAGGAGGGGAGATACGAGGATTTTTCCTTTTTTTGAGCCTCAAAAAGTGCTGTTCCTCCCCTATCTCCCCATCAAAGTGAACCGAGAAGTTGAAATTTGGAATATACATTTAGTTGCGGTTCTAGATGTGCTTCTTGAATGTTCCAACTTTTTAGCTCCATTGCACCTCCCTCGCAGCCTCAAAAAGTGGTTTTTTGATATGGTTTTTCACATTTTTTGAGTTTTTTTGCCACATAACTGCCCTCCTAATTGAGCTGGGAACTCGAAATTAGGTATGTACATTTAGTAAGGGTACTAGATGTGCTTTTTGGGGTCTCGACTTTTCAGCCCCTTTTCACCCCTTCGCTGCCTCAAATGTACGGGTTTTTGTTCGTTTTTTTCTTATTTTTTAGATGTAGGTGCGTTGGTGCTAAGGGCGTTGAAAAAAATAAATCAAATGATTCGAATAAAATGCGACGTATATTTAGAATTTTTCGACAATTTTCATGGCATTACAAATAAAAAGTTTTAAGCCTGCATGTAAGTAGCCCTTTTTCCTCAGGTTTTGAAAAATTATAATTTTTTTCACGAATTTTCAAAATGGATATCGTGAAAATTTTTTTATTATTATTTTTTTTTTGAAAGAAGAGAAAAGAAAATGATTTTGGCGATACGTGTGAATAGTAATGAGAACTGCGAGTCGTGTAGTTGAGAGAAATTGCGCGAAAAACTATCGACAATTAGCGAGAGTAGCGACTAAAGACTGAAGAGCGAAGCGTTAGATTAGGACGGTCGATGACGAGCGATTTACGTTTACATTATAATAAAATTGTTATAATTATACGTATTACGATTCCGAATTAATATTCGCACTGTTGTATTCGGGTGTCGACGTCGGCCCGATAGAAGGAAGGACGACCGTGTAGGCCGTACGCGGCGATGCTACATTGCTACATCGCGTCCCAACATCTCCATCGCGTAGTCCGCCGCGCGTAACATAATAATACTCTTAATAAAAATAATGATGATAATAATTTTAATGGCGTATTGTTTATTTTTAAATTCGGATGTTGGCGCGCGCCTGCGAACGATGTTTTTACTCGTTCGTAATTAATATCTATACTTACGTATTACTATATTGCTATCTACTCGTAGTTACGCGGTTACGTATTACGGCATAGCAGATACCTAGCTAAATATGTACGTTCGATTTTTCCCATGTTTTAGGAGGATAAAGATTTGGTTCACGAATTTGTTCAAAACGACGGCTTAGATTGTTTGATCAAAGTCGGCTCGGATGTGGATCAGAATTACCAAAATTATATATTAAGAGGTAGGTACTATTCGGATCATCCGGATGTTGCGATCCGAAAACTCGCGCCGGCCGCGTCCCATATTAACCGACGTGTTGATTTTATTTTCATATATGCTGCTCGACAGCTTTAGGACAAGTGATGCTGTACGTTGATGGAATGAACGGCGTCATGGAGCATAATCCCACCATTCAATGGTTGTACTCTCTAGTCAGTTCGAAATTTCGTTTGGTTGTGAAAACGGCGCTAAAACTGTTATTGGTGTTCGTCGAATACGTCGAGTCCAATTGCCTGTTGCTTATACAAGCCATCCACGCTTTGAACATATCGCAAGGTTGGTAGCAGTTAAAATAAGTAAAAAGTAACTCAATACCTATTCCATCGAGTATTTTGCGTAGTAAACGATTCGTAGTACGAATTTTTCCACAAATCTGGGTTTGAAAATTTTTTTTCCAATACCTACTGCTGTACCGAACCGACTTTAATTGTCGCTACTAGGTAGGCTCTCCAGCTAAACGTATAACAACGTCTGGACATTCTTCGTACTTTGTATACATAAATAAATAACAACTAGTCGCCCACTTCGCCACGTTATCGCTTTTCTTACTCGATGTCTGCACCTAATTTCCATGTTGTAGACTGTCCAACTATTAGCCGTGTTTTCTTGGTTGCCACTGTTGCGCCGTAAATATGCACTCTTGTAAGTTGAGCCCGAGGCACCACGAGTGCTGCGCGCAGTAATCTCTTCAATTCTCGATTCGCTGTAAAAACTTTGTTTTCTTAAGTAGGGGGTTTGTTCGTTTATTTACATGTTTATTTGATTATATATATGTATTATGTAATTCCATTCTGACGCGATAACTCGAGCAAAACTTGACGAGTTTCAACATTTATTCCTCATTTTTGTTCAATAATTTTCGATCGCTTTCAACGATTTTCCTCACATATCATCTAAATTTTCACACGTTCTTCCAACATTTTTTCGTGATTTTTAATCAATTTTCTGCACTTTTTACCCGTTTGTTTTTGTTAAAAATATTTACTCCGTTTTCACTTATTTTTCAACACTTATTTCGCGACGTATTTTTGTAAATTTTTTATTCAACGCTAATTTCGTAGTTTTTATTCGAAATACACGCATAAATCTATTACCTACTCGGTAAAAATCGTACAAATATCTAAAAGTCGAAACCGACAGCATTTTAAAAATATTCATGCGAAAATGAATGTTTCAAATATTACCAGTCTATTCGCGAGCGTGTTATTTTTTACTTTACATCGTTAATAGGTTAACTTGTGTGTTGCGATTGGTCGTTTATTTCTGGGTAATGACTCGAATAAAATTGAACTGTTCAATTTGAAATTTTTTCCATCATTTTCGGTTTGTGAAGGGAAACAGCTACATACATATACTACAGAGTATTGCAATAAAATTTGCTTTTATAGAAATTTTCGATTTTGAAAAATTTTTTTTCTTCGTAAGAGCGAGTTTTCTTTTTTATTTATTTTTTCAATTTTTTGCAGTCTGCGTAGCTCGTACTTGCAGTCGATAAATGCGTTGTTATTTTGTAAACATATGCAGTATGTGTTACACGTACATTAATGTCGTAGTAGATAAATGACGAATCATACATTGTACGGTATTGTATTCGTGATATCTTATCATAAACACGCATTTCGCATTCTTTTATTAGTATACGGGATATAATGGAGCATTGAATTCAAATTTCAAACTTATCTGTCATATTAATCGAACGAAAAAAAAAAAAAAAAAAAAAAAAAAAAAAAAAAAAAAAAAAAAAAAATACTACAATTGCTTTGAAACTGGCATAAATACTGTAGACTGCCAGTAGCTCTAGATTTAATGCAGATACCGAAAAAGATTTGCATATCGATGCCAAAATTCTACCTTCTCTTCTGAAGCGTGATTGCAGAGGCAGACTGTTTTAAACACTTATAATTATTACGAAGCTTCCGCGTGTATTCTTTCCAAAGAATGACTCGATTTCTCAAGTTACATACCGCATGTGCATCATGTATAAGCGAATTAATATCCTGTAATTTTATTGTCGATTATTTAATTGCGTAGGTACCCTTCCTTGGAGTAATATAATGAGACTGTTACACGAATACGACGCTACAGATACGGAGCTTTTGATATACGCTATGACGTTGATAAACAAAACTTTAAACGGACTCGCCGACCAAGATACCTATTACGATCAAGTGGACTTGTTGGAAGAGCAAGACATAGAATCGGTTATTCGAAAGTACGTCTACGTGTGTGTGTACTTGTTGGTGTTTTGTACCTTAACGAGCAGCCTCGTGATACAAATGTCAGCCAGCTTATTTACGTACCTAACCTACGTCGAATCTACAGGTACATGTCGAAACAAGGCACGGATTTAGACCTTCTGCGACAGTTTCAAATATACGAAGCTGTTCTGCAGCACGAAGACGGCGAAGACAAAAGTACTCCGTTGAAGCAGTTGGACGAAACGATCAGGTACTTAGCCTACTTATGAACTGATTTTGTACGTACCATTTGCCTGCCCAAGTAGCTAATGCTGTAATTTTGATCGCGTTTTCAGGAAAACATTACGCAATAGAAAATCATTAACTAATGGTTCGACTAATGGCGGCGCTCCTTGTGGCGGCGACGAAAGAAGAAAATCGAGAAGACATTCGACCGGAATGGCCGCCTTGACTTATGCAACTCCGCCGCCTTTGACAGCGTTAACAAGGCAATATAGTGAGACGTCTTCTCCGGACGATTGCCGAATAAAATCAAGTAATTACGTCATACGCGATCGATCGTTTTAATTTTATCGATATTTATACGTATTTACAAATAGCTTACTTCTTCTATTGCGGTGTTTATAACTCACTGCAGTGGCGTAGCCAAAATTTTCTCGAACATCGAACAACAGAGGGTAGTTTAACAATTTTTTTTTTTTTAATTCTCTTTCTTTCGTATATTTATTAAGTTCTTAGTTTCCAAATTCGTTGGAAAAAGAAACGCAGGTTATTACCATGTGCTGCGGTTCTATTGCTCGAAAATTTTACTTCTTTTTGGCTACGCTACTGAACTATATTGATTGTAATTTCTAATCGCTTACCTCATAATGATTGAAACTGAGTATTAATTCGCGTCGAGTTGTGCCTAGTCCTGTTTTAATAACCGACAAGTCTACTAAAATGGTGACCTATTTCGGAAGTATGTTTCGAATTTATTTTTTTGAACGCATCTTATTTATTACCTATCGCAGTTATCTACAAACGTCTGTATTAGATGCGTAATTTTTTTCTTTTTTTCAAAATTCAATACGTATTTTCGTCTAATGTAGAAAACGAATTGAAAAAAAAAACCACAACAACAACAACAACAACAAAATAACACGAAATAAAATCAAAAACTACGATGCAAAAAGTTTAAAATAATTCGACGTTTAGCGCGCGACGATAGGAAAATGGAAATAGTTAGCGTTTAATTAATACGTCGTATCACGTATCCATATGGGTGCATATAAAGTGAAAATTTCACCAAAATGCTTCTTACTAACAAACGTTGAGTATACATCTACAGCTGCGGATGGGGCTGGAGTTACACCAGGGCTAAGGAGACGAAGAGAACGAGCCGAAAGACAGCGTAGCCTGCTCAAAGAACAATATGAAAATAATATGCGAGCTATGATCGATTCAACAAGTAGCGGCGAAGATGGTAGTGTTTTTTTCTTCTTTTTATAATCATTAATTATTTGTTATTACCTACTTATCGTTATTTATTAATTATTACTTACAAAGTTTTTCTAACAGCTCTTAATATTTATTGTAGATTTAATTTATTTACGCGTCTTTTCGACTATTTATACTTGCAGTTTGCATTTCTGTATTACATCTTGTCTTTGATCGCATCTTTTACAGTTTATTTATTACATTACATCAGGATTGAACTAGCCAGGGTTCATTTCCGCTCTGATTTATTATCGTATTTTAATCAGCCGAACAATTTCTTTATGTGTGTACGTAGGTTTGCAAAATGGCAACGCGACAAATCACTGCATACCTCAAGTTTACGTAAATAATACGGTCAATAAATTAGAATGCATGGATGATTTGTCGTCGTTATCTGCCGCAATATCGCGTAATCATCATCAAAATGGAGAAATGTCGCCGATTTTGAAACGAGAAGCCACCGTTAAGGATATCACTCAAAAGTTGGCTACGTTGCAAACTCCAGCCGACGATAATGGTAAACCGCAAAATTTAGGAAGAGTCGAAGAAATGAAAGGAATTATTTCTAAAGCCATGGAAGGTACGTCCGTCGTGTTACGTACCATTGATCGCCATCGGCCATCTGGTCGTCTATGTGCCAACCTTAGTCGCGGTATCATTTTTAAACTTTTGCTCTAGGTTTGGCGAAATCTCAATCACGCTGTGATATGCTTCGTAGTCCGACGAACGAATGCGCTTCGAGTAGATCCTGTGCGGAGGTGAAAAAAAGCGAAACCGATCTACACTGGGAAGAGTTACTAGCGACTAGCACCAGAGCTTTGCATTTATGCGATTTAGATTTTAGTGATTTAAAAAGCGACGACGAGCACGACGTGTTGGCTCCGTCGTGCAGTGCTAACGGCGTTCCTCCGCCTCCTCCTCCGTGCTGTGTTCCGCCTCCTGTTCCCAGCGTACCGAAAAGCGTCGCTAATAAAGCGAAAAAAACTGTAAACCTTTTTTGGAAGGTTGGTCGAGAATTTATTTATTTATTTGTTTTTCAAAATGTTATCTTCTACTGCGATGTTTGAGAAAAATGTGTACATTTTTTTTCTGTAGGAAGTTCGCGAAGATCCTATCGTTATGACTAAGCTAAATTCGAAGCAGTTAATTTGGGACGAAATGTTCCCGGTTTGCGTCGATACTCAAAGATTAGAGCATTTATTCGAATCCAGAGCCAAAGATCTAATATCTAAGGTGAGACTGATTTTCTATCGTAATCATAAGTTGGCCGTTGGGGTACTAAATGAACGAACCAAGCGTCGAGTTTTTGAAATGTTTCTTTCTCGCAAAACATGATTAATTTGAAACGAGATATTGGCGAATTTTTTCCATACATCGATCTCAGAATCTCATATAGTATATGTACGCGTAGAATTCGAGCGGGGATGCTTTTTAGTGAATTTTTCACTTAGATACGAGTGTTTAGGTGAAATATACAATTTTCTTTATCTACCATTATACTTGTATACGTACTTGGAACCAACGTCGGATATGTTTAGTGCGAACGTACCTATACGAAATATTATAGGCACATATTGTACGTCTTAGTCGTACTGTTGAATATTAGTACATCTAGATATTTACTTCGCATTTCTAATACCTTTGTAATTACTTTTACGTAATGTTTCATTTGATCTGGTTTCCGGATTACTGAATTTTGCCTAATGGTAGGAGGTAAGCTTTCAGTTTGGCGTATGGGCTATCTACTTATTTTATACGCGTACACACGTACAGGTTATATCTTTTTTTGTCGCACGTAACGATGTTTGCACTTTCCATTGCACCTTTCTTATTTTTGCGACCAATTTACCGAATTATTTAGATGTTTTACACTCGTAAATATACAATACACGCATTAATGTTATACGTATTACTGCAAATACCCATACCTATATACCTATCTGGTACCTATTTAATATTTATTCTTCCTATTTGCACTTTGTGTATTTGAGCGTGTATCACCAAATATAAGCACGAATTTATTTTGAAACGCCTAGCAACCTATTATTGTACCCTTTAATCACGTTTTGTATGTACTAAATTATGTTTTAATGCGAGTGGTATTCACTATCTATACGTTAGTTGGAGTTTGTCGCAGATATACGTTAATTCGTATCATCTGCGACCACTCGACACAACGTGGACTACATTCTGTTGCACATTTCTACGTGCTAAAATCCTCTTGTCCTAACGTATGCACATGCACTTTAATTTTAAACTGTTCTTGATCTGTTTAATCGATATTTCGACGAAACAGTTTCGTCGTGTTGCTTTATTATGTGTTGCACAGGCACCGGCACTATTCGTCACTTTTGTCTCATGTTACCTTCCTCCCCTCCTACGCAAAAATTACCTACTTTTCGTGCTGTGGTAATTTGGTGTATTATAGAGTTTACCTGTACTAACTGTGTTGTACTAGAATATACGTAGAACTATGACATGTTATCGGCTATGTCTATGTATCCCACACTAAAATTATTTCCTATCACATATACTGTGCCGGTTTCAACAGAAACAACACGAAATGAATAAAAGCAAAGAAATCATCGTTTTGGATCCGAAACGTTCTAACGCTATAAACATCGGAATGACCAAGTTACCGCCTCCTAGATCAATTAAAACCGCTATTTTGAAAATGGACTCGACTGTGATGAATAGAGAAGGAATAGAAGTAAGCGCTGCGGTGATTTATGAAATCGTATCTTTTTGCTGGATTTATTTATACGTACGGGTTGACTCGAATTTTAGAAACTATTAACCATGTTACCGACCGAAGAAGAACGATCGAAAATACAAGAAGCTCAAGCTGCCAATCCTGACTTACCGCTGGGTACGGCAGAACATTTCTTGCTTACTTTGGCATCGATTTCTGAATTAACGGCGCGCCTCAAACTGTGGTCTTTCAAATTGAATTACGAAAATATTGAAAAAGTTCGTTACAAAATTCAGCCATTTCAGCGTGTCCGGTGTTCTTTTTTTTTCAGCCGACGAATTTCTACTTTTAACATTTCTTATGTTTCGTTAATTGTAGGAGATTGCCGATCCACTGATGGATTTAAAGCAAGGTATAGAAGCCCTGCGAGCGAATAAAACATTTCGAGCTATTTTGAGCACACTGTTGTCGATCGGTATATTTCTGAACGGAACAGAAGTAAGCTGTAATTCAATACTGCCTACGTTGAGACCGGAGTGACTGTATTAAGATTTTTTACGTTATTCATTACGTTAACAGGTTAAAGGATTTCAAGTGGAATACCTGTCTAAAGTTCCGGAGGTAAAAGACACTGTACATAAACACTCGTTATTACATCATTTGTGCCATATTGTAATGGAGAAATTTCCCGACTCAACCGATCTGTATTCCGAAGTGAGTATACGCATTTTTCGAAAATCTTACGCATTCCATCGTCTCCATCCAACCAAAAAACCTTGACTGTGTCTATTTCAGATTGGAGCTGTAACCAGAGCGTCTAGAGTAGATTTTGACGAACTTGCCCATTCTATCGATAGAGTTAAACATGAATGTAAAGCTTCTTTCGACCATTTAAAAGCCATTGCCAAACACGATGGCAATACCGCCGTGAAACTGAAGTAATAACAATACTGTGTACCGCATCTATCTAATATATATATATATATAGCCATGTTTCATACTCTAGCTTTGTTAAATTCGGCTTGAAATTGATTTCAGATTATCGGATTTCTTGGCCGATTGCGCTGAAAGGATTATAGCGTTGGCTAAAATTCATCGACGATTGCTCAATAGATTTTATAAATTCTGCCTATGGCTGGGAATTCCTTTGCATCGTATTCAAACAACCAAACCAAACGAATTGTATAAAGTGATTTCGGAATTCGCTTTAGAATATCGAACAACCAGAGAAAGAGTAATTCAGCAATTGGAAAAGAAGGCTAGTCATAGAGAACGTAATAAGACACGAGGAAAAATGATTACAGAGGTAAGAATATACTTCATGTATTGCTCTTGCTCTTAGATTATGCACCACGCAAAATAATGCAGAAATACCTATCGTCAAAGATTGAAAAATATCGTCACTTGCTGTAGGCCCGAAATATACGTATTAAGAACTTGCCTAATCCATTTACAAGCGACTTTCATTACGAACGTTTCAATTCTTAATATTTTCGAATCTTCAGGTTGGTAAATTTAGAAGCAAAGAAGACCGACAGGATGCGGAATTAAGACAATTATTAGGAAAAGAACACAGTCCGGAGTACGATAATAACACAAACAACGTACATGGTGGATCTTTGCCATGGAGACGTCAGCGAAAAGATAGCGGTAAAATTATTTACTTACTTATTTTCAAATACATAAGTCTACCTACTTCATTCATATACGAACTAAACCTCGGATTTTTGTACCTACTTATTTTTGTTCAAACTATAATAATCTCAGTTTTCGTTTTACAATTTATAGGTAAAAATATACGAGATCAAAAGTTGAACGGTCATTTGATTGATGCCGATGATGAGTTATTGGAAACTTTAGTTAAAACCGCGACCAAAACTCCGGCTTCTCGTAATGCAACGCGAGAGAGAAAACGTACTCGACATTCGGATAGAAAATCGCGTAAGTTGGTTTTGTGTGCACTAATTACTACGATAAATTCAATGAGATACGAGTACCGATTAGGTACCATTATGCGATAACATCGCCGAAAACTGTCTAATTTTGCTTTTTATTATTCGGGTTACCGTTGGAGTTTCATTCTATATATCTATTAGTATAAGTATAATCTGCTTGTTTTATATTCCTGTACACCGCTAATAGGTAATTTTTCTGTGTAGTTATTCCGAAAAGGTCGCGAACGAGGGATAACATATTGATACCAGAAAATATTAGCGAGTCTCCTTAATATTTCGGTATTTTTATTCTTTCAGTTTGTTTTTTTTTCACATGAATTTTCGATTCCCCATTTCACGCTTTCATACGTAATTTTTAACCACTTTCTTGTCAGATTTACTCAAATTTTGTTGACGTATACGATATACCTACGTATAAAACGTATTTATTTTATTTTATTTTAATTTTTTTACTGAATGTTTATTACGTGGATGGAGAATGTCCATAAATACGTTTATTTTATCTACGTACATTACGTACGCATTGGTTGTTATCACCGATTTTGTCGTTATTTCCATTTAAATAATATTTTATGCATCGACTGTTAACGCTGCCTACTAATAATACTCGATATTGAATGTTTAATTGTTTCAACCTACTTGTCAACTCTGCTATTCAGTTGTTTAAGTAGTACCTCGTTACGTTAATAAAGGCAATTTGGCCTTATGCAATAATACAACGTTTTTTTTTTTTTGTTTTGCAGTGCGATGAACTTTGAAGAATGGCTTGACTGAGGAAGAACGAAATCATTTAGCATCGTATATTAAAAGTTACTGAGTCTTCATCTAATCGTATTTTTTCTGAATTTCAAGTATCCACTTTTTTTCAATTCAGATACGCTTCCTCGGTAAACACGCTATTTGTTTGTAAAAGGTCTATGGTATGTGATTTTTAGTGAAGATACAAAGCAAAGTTGAAGAATACCTAATCAAATATTTGACTATTTCCAAGAAGAAGATTTACATTTATTTTGTTATTTAATTGGAATATACTTATCTGTACAGTTACACTTTTTCAACTCGAAATTGTAATATTTTTAGTTACACTGATATATCTTCATCATCGTAGATAGATACTCGGTCAATTATAGATTCGAATATATGTAGGTAGCTACTAGCTAGCTCTTCCTTTTTGACACCTACTTTGTATGAACGTAGTTTTTTTTTTTTTTTTTGTCGATACAGGCTGTTATTATTATAAAAATGTTATTGTTGTTATTATTGTTGATGATTGAAGTATATACAAACTTTTTTCAAACTCATAGGTTACTTTTAATTTTAATTTTTAGTCAATATTTCAAATTGAATCTTTGAAAATCACGGAATCCCAAGTATTCGACTTAGCCTAGACACCTGTACGAGTGTGAATTTATACGACCATTTTCACTGAAATTGCATTTGGATAAAGATAGAGTACATCTGCGGTACTCTAGCTGAGAATGTCTCGAAATTCATCACTAGAGCCGTCTGTAGCGCAGTATCAAAATCGACGAAACCGTAGCTGAAATAAAAAGTGAAAAATGTACATAGATAGATCTTCATCGACTGATTTGCCCTTATCTTCCAGCATACTAAAACGATCGACGTAAGTTCTTCTGAACATGCAAATTGCAACATTTGGCATTGCTTCAACTTTGGTGATTTGACAAAGTGAGATAGAAAGTATTTTTTCAACACCGTCAGGGCACATATATCTGAAAGCGGTATCAATATCACGATTCATGAGTCACAGTAAATTGAAAAAATTGCTAAAGCATTATCAATATTACAATTTTTAAATCAATACGAAGAAAAGCTTTTCCACGAAACGGCAGAATAGCTTGAATCATAAGTAATATGGGATGATCGATGATGAATGCGGCCTGAACACGTCTTTTCAAATTTGAAATTTTTGGTTTCCTTCTTAAAATAAGTACAACGTGGATTCGCCCTCTTTGCTCAAAGCGCACACAAAAAATATGAAACGTACATTACTCAGTCATCGGTAGTCATACTCAGAAATCCTCATGACAGTGTACTTATGCCGGCGGATATTTCTTGATTATGAATCTTATTCCTAATCCCAAACAAATAACAAAAGCTCTGGATTTTACATTTTTACATTGTTCAAAATTCAAAATTATTCGCTGCAGAACTTGCTCCGCTTTGAACCTGTTTTGAACTACGCTTTAAACTGTTTAATCTTCGAATTGTGAAGCTATCATATTGATAGAGTGATAACTTTCTGAAATGAAACTGTTTTTATTATCTTTATAATGTCTTTATGAATTGATGTCATTACACAATTTACGAACGATATTTTCCGTTCCTTGATTGGAATAAGGAAAATGGTTGTAAATAAAAATACTGTTTTCTTAATTAAAAATGAAAAGTGACGCGTTGAACACGATTTAAAAATTTTTAATTTTTAATTACTTCTATATACACCACAGTATATGGCAAATCTATCCACCTCATCTCAAAAACTAAAGGTAACCAACTAACTGTGGTAAATCGGTAGTGGCGTCATCAAGCCGAATTTTACCTATTTTTTTTTTTGGTACGCTACAATGAATCGTTAGTTCGTTATGGAAACAGCGAACGACTGAATCAAAAATTCGTTTGGCAGGAAGAGAAGGGACAGCGCATGATTTTGTAGTTAGATTATTATTGGCTTCTCTTCTAGCTTGGTAGTAATTCGTGTGAATTTGGTGTAGCGTGTGGTTTGTGTTTCGTAGTCTGGTTATTGCGTAGGTTATTTGCAAGTATTAATCGTATACCGGTGTGAATTTTATTATCTGAAAATGGTTTATCGTAAGTTTCATTTGTTCTCATTTAAGTTTATTTGTATGTGTAGAGAGGTTAATTGAATATTTTTGGTATACGAATCGCTTCGCTCGGAAAGGGGAAAGTGCCATGTCGATGTGTTTGGCAGATAAATTTCAATTTTCATATTCGTTGGTAACGGAATTGAAAAATTTTCGGTTAGTTCTGCGGTGTTCTGTTCTAAAAGAAAATATTTTAGGGATTATTTACATTTTGGTTTCAGTCTTTTCTTCTAATTTAGTTGGTATTTTGTGATATTCAGTCTGAATTGGACGAAGTGCGGTTAGAATAATTTTGATTACGATATTTATTAGGTTGTTAGTCTTTTTCTGCTGTTTCTTATGCTTGTGAGAATACGGTGTATGTATTTTACTCGTTATTAGTGTTCCAATTTAAATTCATCAACTACAAATTTCATCGTAAATTGACATTAGCGAGCGCAAAAAGTCGTAAAGGAAACGTTTTCCGTATTCATCATGAATTGCTTAGGTAGGATGCGTATATGCAATATTACTTTTACACAAATATGGGGTTGACGTTATTGACCCGTTTTCAGATTAGTCCTCATTGTTTTTCGTTGAATACTCGGTTTTGAGTTTTATCAAGCGCACGTCAAGTTATACTACGTTAGATTTTTATGTACGTACAATAAGCTTATATAAAAATTTAAAACGTGTGTTCAAAGGGGATACTACACTGGTGAGTTTAGCTGTAACGTACGTGTACGATTGTAGATTGTACGTACTACGTGCAGGGTATCGGCGTGTACCGAAAATAGGAAAGTTCTTTGACGCTAGTTTCGACGAACGTTGAAAAAAATTACTAAAAGCCTATTCATGTTTATGCTGGTAAGTGTTTCGAAAACACACGACGTAGCTGTGTCTACGTACCGTATAGCCCAGTGCAAGTACCAAGCAGTATTATCGATAAACCAGCTTTATTATAATTTTTTGAATTAAAAAAGAAGAAAATAATGGGCGGAAAGAATTTAAAAAGGCATGATCGACTTTTCTATTGTGGTAAAAAATATTTAGTATTATGTACAAGCGTGATGTGTGTTTATAATATACAGATAATAAAAACTACACGTTCGTGTTAACATCATCATCATCATCACCATCACCATCATCATCATCTACTTCATCATTATCATCATCATCATCGAAATCTGGTAACAATAAATGCGGGTAATGAATAGAGCGACCTTGATGAAATATTCGCTTTACTTAATATCAACGAACTTCATCTTCGGCCATCACGAATTATTTTGTATCGATACAAAAGCTTATTACTTACATTTTATTAAGAGTACCTGGTTGGCGGTGACGGTTACCGGTTGGTTACTAGACTATGCAACTTTGTATCGCGTATAAGCGTATATTACTGTATAGTGAGAGAGAGAGAGGTGCGTCAATACTACAGCCATCGGATGGATGTATTATCAGTGTGGACGATATGCGTAGTACGGCTACGGCTGCCTGTGGCTGTACATGGCTGTACATAGTTTGATGGTTCGCGGTTTTTGGTTGGCGAATCGAAAATGATAACGGTAAAATGTGTTCGTAATTCCAGTCGCCCTTGAAATTTCAGTAAAATTTCCTTTTTAAGTTGGAACACCGTACGGACGTTTTAGTCGGCTCGTGTTTACCCGCCACTCCCGCTTTTCCAACTGCACATTTTATCCTCTTGTGTAGAGTGGTGTACAGGTACAAGTTGGTTTTACGAATGCAACATTACGTAGCCTGTATGTATTTCGACGCGCAGCCTCTTAACAGTCGCTGTGATTCGTAAATCATCCGAATTCGATGATGTCAATAATGATCATTACGAAATTTGCAAGAATTGATTTTGTTTGTTCGACTTGATTCATTCATCTATGGTTTCCGAACAGTTGGAGATGTTTGTATACGTGCTTCGGTGCTTAAACTTCCTTATGATGGAGAAATGGTTCTGCGATGAATCATCATTTCCATTAATTATATTATTAGTCGATAGTTTTCAATTTTCCGATTGTTTTCCGTTTCGTTCTATTAATTACGGTACTCTCGAGGGAAGTAGGGTACAATTAGATGAGTTTATAGTGGACCACAATTTAGTCTCATTCGTAAATACCTACGCAACGTCGTAATCATGATATTTGAGTGAAGAAAAACATTCATTTCGAAAGGAAAAAATAATCGCATTGTAAAGGTTTTATTTGGAGAAAGGTAGATAGTTAGTCGTACTCTTATGTCGTGGACAGCTGATATAGGATTGAGTAACTGAAATTCTGGACTTTTTTTTTTTTTTAATTTTTTTTACGGTATACCTAAACATAATAATCAGACGCAAGTCTATGAAAGAAGGTAGTTTTTTGATTTTTGCAGACGACTATTTACCTATTTGATTACGAGTATTAACGTTACCATGCTGTTGCAACCTACCAAAATGTGATGATATTTCTAGCTTAGAGGTGATAATAGCGAAAAATTATACATTTACAACGTGTGTAGTACGGCTAACGAATTGTTTGAGTACGAATAAAGAGTAAAGAGAGGAACCGAGAGCTCGCAAAATATTATCCAACACCTGCGCATTCGTTTCGCATTCGCATTCGCAGTGCATATGTATTCCCGTTCATCTTGATGTACCCAACCAAAAAAACCTTCGGTGTATAGTGCCCAACACACATGTACGTATATTCCGATTGCCCGTGCGTATACGATACCTTTGTGCATAATTAAATTCGCATATATGATGGAGTGTTCGCGCCACACAAATACATGTATGTACGCGTTTATTCGTACCAGCAACCTACCTACCTACCTACCTGCCTGTGTCTACCTGCCTCTGCCGAAGGTACTCGTAATTTATTACGTCGATGAGCGCCGCCTCGGCACCGATTTAAATATTTTAATTTGTTCGATTCGAACCGTTACAAATTAACTGTTCGAGCTCGGACTGTTTCAACAATTGGTCTCGATTTGGTAAAGATTAAGATATGCAGTACACTCTGCTATGACCTAACGGTCTGCGGCTCTGTGCGCTGTGCACAAGCTCGTACTCGGCCTGGCCGCAGCGAAAACTATGCGCTGCTAGAAGAGGCGAGGCACGAGCATATCGATATAATACGTAGAACGTATAGAGAGGTATAGACTATAGACATAGAGGTACTAGGTAGTGCATATGTGTAAACTAACTCCTCGCAACTCGTAGACATTGACGACACGACGACCAACAGGCTAAATAAACACAATGGCTTATTGTTTGAAAAATGACACAACGAGCATTTTCAATTTATTATATATCGCTCTGCCTGGCCACTGCCGCTATGTGTAGCCGAGAAAAATGCTGCGACGAGCTACGAGAACACATCACAATGTACGCTACGCTCGTCCTCATTCTTACTTCTTCTTTTTATCGTTCCATGTCCATCTTGTTCACGTACTTGTCTCTACGTCAAATATACGGTACCGGTACCGGTACCAGTATCACCGGTACCTGCTACCTAGTCCTACATACTTTGTAGATATTCGAACACAACACCCCGGTTACGTGTACGAGTATTATGTTCGTATTCGCATGTACATACATGTACATACATATCAGTAGTCACCCTTATTCATGTACGTACCTGTACCTGTACGTGTACGTTGATACGAGCTCGTTGGTTGGCGAATTCAGAATATTTCACGTAAAAGTACCCTGTTTTAACTTGAGATTACATTGTAATTTGAAATACCGATGCCAATGCGTCATCCTGCGCATTATCGATATTTCGAGCCATCCAGCGATCTTGATCTTGTTCGGTTTGAAAATTCGAAATAATAAAACCGATGGTTATACGCGTAATATTTAAAATTTATGTTATGGCACAGACGAAAGAAGAGTGCTGAATGAGAAGACGGATGGAAAGGAAGGAACCTGTCTTTAATAATTGATTCAAAAATCAACGTACATACGTCTCATTATCGGTTTATCATGTTTGCCCATTCGACCACTCGTTGAAACTTGCGCAAATGTTTTTGTTTATTCATTGGTTTGACGAATTCGCAAAAAGAAACCTGTTCCTATTGTACCTGCGAAGGTATTGTACGAAATGCATTACGAATCACGTTTTCATTTCTTCAACTTTTCTGAGTCTAAAGGTCTAGTTAACAAACACCAATCACAATATTTCAACCTTCGACATTCTCTCTTCTGTTCCTTTTTAGCTGTATCGTAATTTGTTACTGCGTTATCGGTTCGACTTTATCATACAGTACTACAAATCATTTCATAGCAAGGACAGACCACTACTACTGGATTGCTAATTCTGTGTGCGATTTTGCTTCTAATCCTACTTTTGAGCGCTCGTAAGCATCTTGTTATTTTATTCGCGTTTTATCGTCGTCGACTAAATTCGCACATCTACACAGGTTAGTAGTACCTATGTGTTTAGGTGGCTGGCTGACGACAAAGGGTTGGTCATTTGGTATTCGTGCTCCATTTATATGTTTGCACATTTGAGCTTAGTATGCGTAAGTAGAAGTACATAGATGGAGGTACTTCTTCTCTTCTCTGTACGTACTTGCCGATCGGCTTCTTCTACTATCTACTTTTATACCGTTTGGTTACTCGATGGATTTGTGATAACTGTACCTGCGTCAGTGTTTTATTTGTGTCTGCATATTTTCCTCGTGTTCTCGATTGATCGAATTTTCCTCTTCTGTAGGTCGTCGGTCGTCGTTTACCGCCTGCCTTCTGCCTTCTGCCTTCTGCCTGGTGGTATCTCTACGTATATAATGTATGTCGCGTCGTGCCACAAATGATTCACTTTCTTTTCGAATAACGCGGCGAATTCGCTCGTGAAATACTTAAGTACTCCAACGCAACGTAAAAAAAATGATGATCGCGAGTTGAATGAACGACAGCGACCTTGAAAGTAAAAAAAAAAAAAAAAAAAAAAAAAAAAAAAAAAAAAAAAAAAAATATACGCTTATCAAAGTTTACGACGATGCGTGATCGACGTCTAATGATGCAGTTGTTGTTATATTGAAAAAGATGCAGTTTGTAATTAAAATCGTTTCGTTTTGGAAATCATTTTTGGGTTAGAAAATTAATTCTTTTTCCGTTCATTTATTTTATTTATTTTTGTCCGTTTGTTAGTTCGAAAAAATGATTGTATTGCGAATCTGTTGGTTGTCAATTACGTATCACGTATCGTATCGTATATGTTGGGAATGAAGGGTATTGCAACAATGCGAGGTTCTAGAGAAAGCAGCGAAACTGCGGAAAAAACGATAAAATTACGTAGGTAGGCAAAAGTAACGGCATTAAAAATTGGAACCTGAGAAAGTGTTACGCAGATTACCCGTAGATGATTTAAAAAATTTTTTTCGATCTGCGAGAATGTGAGACTTTTTTTTTTTTTTTTTTTTTTTTTTTTTTTTTTTTTTTTTGTCAAGCCTATTTGCGAAGAGTACACTCTCGTAATGTGGATCCGGATTCTGAACTCGCGTTTCCATCACTCGTGGAGTTTGTCCGTTATTGAATTTACTTACTCTACTGGCATTTTTACTGCGTCGCCAAATACCAACAATTGCGAAATATCGTTTCAGAAGTGATGATTTGAAAAAAGCGCGAATCAGAATTCATGAACATCGAGCTTGTAGAGCATGATTACTTACGCGCGATGCACATTGCAGATTAGATAATGCGATGACGCCGAATGCTGCTGATAAATATTGGTGTGTACGTGTAATCGCGAAATGAAAAGGGTATTCGGTGACTTGGCGGATTCACGAAGAAGCGAGCGATAATAAATTGTGGAATGCCGACGTCTTGCTTGCATCTCGTATTGAATTTTTGTTCGTTTCGATAAGCGTGTCAGCGGCGCGTGGCTGAGCGAAGGCGCAGAATCACGTTGCGTCGGGTCGCTCCTCGCTCGTCGTCGTATCGGCCTTCGACTTCACCGGCGAATTCCCTATCGCCGGCAGACGTTGGAATTCCGCGAGATTAGCGGTATTTTACGTTTACAATGGCACATTGTTGCGTGAAGTGAAGCTTGACGCGGAGTTGATAGCGTTCGTCGCGAATGCGAATGTGTTTGTGATTTTGGTTCGGCCTTTGGCCTTACCGCGATTGCTGGCCCGATATTTTGCTCTTCGGCTGTTTAGCTAGCTCTTGACCCGAGGAGTACGTGACAAAAAAAGTATCTTCGCTCAAAACAGACGTCGTAACGAGTGATTTGACCACACCAACAGCCATTTTTGATGCATGTTTTATGCTGAAAAACCACCGCGGATGACGGTTCTTGGTCTAATTTTCTATGTCACGCTGCCAGCTGCCAATAAATACCGGACCATTATGAACTTTTTTTTTTTTTTTTTTTTTGTGCTACCCATACCAGCGCGCCTAGCTTTCACTTTATCGCTGATATGGTTCATTGCATCTTTTCTTCATTCTGAACTTATTAATTACTACATCGTATAATTAAGTAACAGAAGACTTCCTCTGCTTACATGCTACTGAAACGCAGTTTACAAACTTGAAATATTTTCTTCTAATCACACGTCAAAATTCGGTTTATCATTTGTCAAATGCGGGGTTTTGCTCGTCCTGATAGACTGGGACAGCACTGTTCCTGGCTGGTATACCTACGGCGACTATGTCCCTTCTCAGTAGGACCGATCTCACTACTAGCCAGCATCTTGGCTGCGTTGGGATACTTGAAGGATCGGCCTGGCTTTTTGCAAAGACCGTTACCTCTTCTGGGCCAGTGCAACGCCGGCGAAGTTCGCGAATGATCGGCCCCCGTACAGTAATAGTTCTGGAAGGGGACACGGCCACTGCTCCGCTCGCAACTCGGCTTTCAGGGTGTTCCTGGCTTGCTTCCTGATTTCTTCCCAACAGTCAAGTATAATATGTGGACTGTCCTCGACTTCACCAGCGCCATCACTCTCACACCTGAGGCAGTTCGGAGTGGGTGTCTTTTTAGGCTTTTCGTACAAGTACTTCGCTATATTCCCGTGCTCGGTCAATAGTTGGGTACTGTACGTAGAGACGACTAATCCCTGGCTTAGTCTTTCTCGTATGTTCGGAATGAACCGCCTTGCCTTCACAGCAGCTTATGAGACATCCCATCGTTCCTGCCATCACTCTATTGCTCTTTCATAGCACTGCTCTCTTAGTTCACGTCACTATGCCATGGTCATACTCCCTTCGCTAAGAGATTTCCAAATTAATCGACATGCACCCATCGACCGCTCGGAACGCTTCCACCCAACATTGAGAGTAAGCACCCGTCACACTCAGCAAGGCCTGCCGCTGACTTCTCTCTAGCCTGGTGTGGTCTGCGGATTTGAGTCTTTGCGACCAGGTTCCCGGCGCATAGCTGACTATGGAGACATATACACCACGATAGATGGCGACCATCTGCCATGGCTTCAGCCCCCCATTCCTGAATTGTGAATCGCCTAAGCTT
Source organism: Ferrisia virgata (assembly GCA_900060175.1). Classification (NCBI taxonomy): domain Eukaryota; kingdom Metazoa; phylum Arthropoda; class Insecta; order Hemiptera; family Pseudococcidae; genus Ferrisia; species Ferrisia virgata. The sequence goes on along the minus strand of FIZR01025828.1, from coordinate 29,635 downwards.
CCTCATTAGGGTATCCGCTTTGCAGATAACTAGCTCTGTGTGTTCCGAGGCCTGTCTGTTTGGGTTAGTAACCCATAGGACAGAACCGAGGTACATCACGAAGTTTACGAACTTGACTTTGGTTCCACTCAACGTGATGTCGATGGTGCCTTTCAGGAACATGAGCTGACACTTCGTCGGTGAAAAAATCATCTTCGACGAATGCGCCCACGCGTTGAGTTACACCGTAACTAGGTTACCCTTCTTGACGATCTCTCTTCTGTTCCGGGCTCCTATTATTACTACGTAGCGTTATCATGTATCTGCTCACATCCTTCTGGAAGTTCGAGCGTCAACAAGTCATCGAACAAGACCAGCCACAGGAATGGACCAAGGACGGAACTCTGAGGGCACTCCATGTCGTTCTCCCGCTCAAAGACCTGAGTTTCTCCCTCCGTCATCACTTGTCGGTGCTCAAGGTACAAACACGTAGCCCCCGAGCAGCCTAGCCTCCTTTGGTTACGAAGAATCATCAACCACCAGGCTCTATGAAACGCTCCCTTGATATCCAGGAGTAAGCCCACTTGGTATGTGTACGTATCATTTTCCATACCCATACTGCCGAGTTGATAGTTGCGGGCTCACTTCGGAACGCAACCTTTGTAGCAAGCACCTTTCTAACATCATTTGGGATCTGAGCAGACCATCGAAACCATTTTTGATCATGCCACAGATTTATTTTCATTTTTTCCCCTCGAAAACTAAAATTCTTCTTTCACTTGGATAAATACCGATTAAAATTACTCGAGTTTGGGGCAGATGAAATGTGCACGAGTGGTGATGATGTTGGGTGGAAATTGAGGCATATCCAAATTTGGTAGAGGGGTTGCTGAGGAGCAAATCGAAAATTCGATTAAGAGGAGAGAAATAGAGTTTTTTTTCCTCTGTTTCACCTTGAAAAATTTTGACTCCAAATTTAGGCGGGGGGTTAAAATTTGATATGTTGCGTTTTGGAGGTTTATACTTTTCAGCCCCGTTGTGCCCTGCTAAACACATCCTCGGCTCGAAAAAGTAATTTTTTGGGTAGTTTTCGGTGGTTTTCAAGTTCGTGGCACGCGTATCTTTCCTTCGAATTGAATTGGGAGATTAAAATTGATTATGTATATAAATTTAGTAGGCGTCCATGACGTGTCTTTTATGATTTCGACTCTTCATTCCCACTGCACCTGCTCAAAATTCGAAAATAGTAGTTTGCGTGATTTTGAACTATAGAGTTGAAATTTGGGGTGTAAATTTAGTGGATATCGCTGATGCATTTTTTGCAAGTTTCAGCCATTCATTTCCCGAGTATCGCGAAGCGTTACTTTTCTTTATTTCACGAATGAAATAATTCGTAGTTTATCTTCAATATTTTACCAAAATCAGGCTCCAAAGGTCAGGCATCGCGATGCTTTTTGAAGTTTTTTTTTTTGTTTTGTTTTTTTAATGTGAAACGAATCTGAAAAGCGATGCTTAATGCTTTTTTGCCGATCTCAGTTCTCTGTGGTAGTTGAAACAACCAACAGGCCAATCTCGTACATATGAAAGCTTACACGAATGTGTATACATATAGCTCGTACTACGAGCTACGACCGTTGGGTGCTGTCCATGTTGGTTCTTGTGCTGGTAACGGTACTTTTTTTTTCATATCTACTTGTAACTTATCTTCGTACGTTACCTACAAACCCACCTACTTATCTACCTACCAACTGTTTGTACACACCTTAGTCTACCTACTATACCTATGTATGAGAAATATAAATCCAAATTTTGTGGCCGGGTTATTCGCATGTTCGTGGTTACTGCGGATTGTGTACGAAACACGTTGAACGTTTGAAATGAATTTTTTTTTAAGTACCGTAATAGATTTTGGACGTTGGACTTTTTCGGCGGACCGAATTGAGGAGCTGAAGGAAGAGCTTGTTAGACTGAATTTTATCTACTTTTTTCGGATGACAGACCTAAACGCAGTAGACGGGTGTTACTGAATTTTCAAAATATTGCGAATTAGCGATGTGAACTTTCTGTCTGCTATGCTTAAAGCTTTACTAGCCCTGATTAGTGCGTTCGCGTTATAAACGAGAAATTTTGAAAAATTCGTGTTCAATATTTTACGCGAAAACTAATTAGATTGTTGGAATTTTTCGAAATGCTCGTCTTTTGTGCGGATATCGAGTTGATGTTTTAAGTCTAGTAGCAGTCCACAATGCGCCATATCGGGTCATAATTATTGCCGAGAATGGAGGCGGATTCGCCTTGTGAAAATCGATGATAAATTTTTGAATTATTGCGCGGTCATTATTTGCCGTGTAAAGTGGAGCACTGAGCGGTGAGCGGTGAGCGGTGAGCATTGTGAGGTGAGGCTGGGCACCGGAGTAGTATTGTGGTAGAGGTTGGGTATAGGCCGCCGTTGTCATCGTGGTGGTTGTCGCCGCCAGCTGCTGCGGACCCGACCTTACACAGCGATTCTCCTACATACATAACTTATGTACGTATACGTATCGTGTTCATGCTCGTACTATAGAGTATAACGGATACCAGATGAACCGTTAGGTTTCTTTTTCTTTTCCTTAAACAATGATGTTAATCTATCGAGCCGAGTTCGAGTCTATAAGCGGTTGATCTGTCGTGCGTGTGCGTGAGCGCCGCGCGTATACCGGTTCATTCGACGAGTCTTTTCCGCTGCTGGTGCTGGTGGTGCTGGTGCTGGTGCTGGTGCTTTTTTGTTTCTTTCTCTCTCTCTTACTCTTTCTCTTCGTAGCGCCTTTTACCCAATTTTACGACTGTAAAAAACCGTCTGGTCGACCTTCGTCTGTTACGTAAGCGTGCACCTCTACCACTGGCGTCGCCATCCGTCGCTACCAAATCACTCGCGCCATCGCTCGTCTTACAATTTAACGTCTAACGGAACACCATCCAACCATCGGCTGCTGGCTTAACACGATCCAGCCACGATGCATGGGGACGCACACACAAGTGAAGATGAAAGAAAACGAAAAAAAATGAAAAAAGAAGAAGAGAAAAAAAAGGCCAACTTGCCTGCGCTCGCCGGCTGGCCGGTGTTTGAGTGTTATCGGGCGTGCGAAGTGTGTGTGAATTTGTGTTCGTGCATTGCGAGTATGCATGCGTAGAGGAGAGGTACACTTGAAACTAGACGAGCTGTTCGAAAGACTATTGGCATTGGCATTGGCATTGGCATTCGCATCATCGCATGTGCTGCTACGCGCCACAAGGGTGAACGATCTCGTAAATTTTTGCTAAATGTTGTGGGTAGCCCGGTCCGTTATACCGTGTATGGCCTACGAGTAGAATAGACAAATCGCCGGTCTACAATTTACTGTTTCTTTGTACAGAGTAGCTAACTGACCGTTCTTAGGTAGATTTTTTAATTTTATTCATCCATCCTGTCTGGGCCTGATGTTATTCGTACGTCTTCCCTATTCGTATAGAATTCGATCGCGTATTTTGCAAAATTCAAACTTACTAATATAGAGCGCGATTTTTCAAGTAGACACGACACAGACTCGAGTCTTTAAAAAAAGTTACGAAACTGTCGCGAAAAATGAAAAACGTTGAACTACTCTCGAGAGTACGAGACTCTTTCTATCAACTCCCACTCCTTGACATGTTCGTACAAATCTAAGCTATTTACAAAAGAATTACGTACAATGGTAAACGAGGACTTCGGTCGGATGAGCATATTGTGAAACGTTTGCAGTCCTGCAAGTAATTTGAAAATTTGTCGAAGAGTTAAATTTTCGAATTCATTTTTATTGTTCACATTTACTTTGTTACAATTTTCGAAGTTCTATCGTATGTAAAACATAATATTTAGCTCTTTTTTCCTCGTAACGGCGCTGCCCCCATTAATTTCTCAACTCGACGTTCATCGGCTACAAGTTTTTCTTTCTCCACACAGAAAGCTAAAATAAAAAAATAAAAATCAACGTCTGAAATCTTGACCAATCAGAATTGCGAAATGGGTTGAACAGAAATTAGTGAACAGCGCTCCAGACGGAGAAATAATGAGTAATCCGAGGGGGAAAAAATTTCTGTAATTCCCTTACCGCTTGGGCATCTTGATCTCCATGTTGGTGTTTCAGTATTTGTGCATAAAACAAACGAATGAAGTAAGAGTAAGTTACCAGAAAGTGAGCTATTTTTAACAATTTTTATTTCTTAATTTCTGGAATTTTCATTCTTTCAAGTTTTGATTTTGAATTTGAACCATCGACGGTGTCGCGAGTCGTTCGTTATTCGAAGAGTATCCACCGATGAGACGCGTTCATTAAATAGGACTCTAGAGCAGAAAGAGTAGAATGAGCAGAATAAAGTTACATTACGTGTGTCTGATTACGAGCCAAATTCCAGCTGAAAAATATCAGTGAAATCCACAAAGGGATAGGTACGGAGGTAATTTAGAAGCCGAAACCGCCCAGAGGTGTATCTAAAACACCTAAACAATCTCTTGCACTTCATCTTTCATCTTTTCTCTCCAATTTGAATTAACTGGCAGACGAGAAACAGTTGGTTTTAAAGCCAAAACAGAGAAAACATCTCATCTCTCTTTTACCATCGGTTACTATTTGGAGAATAACTGTTTTATTTTTTAGGTAAGCAGTACTCGCCGGTCTGTCAGTGTTTTACGTACATAGGTAGTTAGGTAGTTAGATAGCAGGTAGCAGGTAGCAGATACTGTCTATGAATTACGATGAACTTGATATTAGGTGTGTACTTCAAGTAGGAACCCTCGCATTCTGTCAATTTTTCATTTCAATTTCCATTGATTTTTTTCATATTTTATGCCAATTTTCGCCGATTTTTTTCACATTTTCGGTCAATTCTCACTCATGTTTCTGTGTATTTTGTAAATTTTCATTCATTTTCATCAATTTGCACGCATTTTGGTCAACTTTTCACCCAATTTTCATTGATTCTTAATGGCTTTTTTCATATTTCAAGTTAATTTTCACAGAATTTTTACATTTTTTTCTTGATTTTTGATAAGTTGTCTGCGTGTATTACAAATTTTGTCAATTTTTAACAACTTTTTTCACATTTTATGTCAATTTTCATACATTTTTCTACATAAGTTCTCAATTTTTGATCAATTTTCTGCACTTTCTATGCATTATTGTACGCCGTTGGTGTTGTTTTTATTTTGACTGATTCTACCTGTATGCATATGTACATAACATATGTAGTATCTATGCTACGCTAGTATAGCGTCGTAATTCTGGTCGGTAATACCTCTGTAGATAGTAAGTACAATGAGCATTGCCACCAGCGTTACTTAAAATGAAATATGACATCACACGCGATGATTAGATAAAATTATTTGTTGGTACTATCTCGACGAACGAAGAGAAAAATTTGTATTTCTAAGCAAACGTTAGACTCGTGTTGGCCTACAAGTATAAGAGTACAATACGGTACGGTACGGTACGGTACGATACGATACGTACGTACGATATGCGTACGTATATATACGCGCGTATGTTATCTCGTGCAAGTGGGTCGAAAAATTTACTCGTACGGCAGATCGTTGAACTCATCGTAACGTTTAAAACACACTGCACAGTGATCTACCGTTTATTCCAACACATTCTCTTAGGCGTAGTAGTTTGTAATCAGTGTGCTATGCTGTCGAGACTATCGACTCGGGAGTAAATTTGTTCAAAAATACTTCCTCGATTGTATTGTAGGCCTACTGGTACACACACACACACACACACACATACACATATACGCCTGTAGGCCGTACCTGCGGGTGATCGCAGGCAGCTTCATTGCAGGGATTCGAGGGTGCAACCGAATCGAATATAACGGTTAATATGGATTATGGCGCAAACTACCTCCTCGCGGGTGATCGCTAACTGATCGGATATTGCAAAAAAATAAAAAATAAAAAAAAGTAGAAGAAACGAAAAGAAAGGAAGAAAACGAGCCAAGAAAACACGTACACGTATATACAACCGTGCGTTGTTTGTATGTGCGCTGCACAACGAGACAGCAGCTGATAAACGATTCTGTGTGTATAAAATATACGCACCATCATCGTAATACTCTTACGAGAGAAATGTTGCAAAACGAACAAAAGAATCTCAGCAATGGTAACAACAGCAACAATAAAAATCTCGTGCTGAAAAAGAAAAAAATACGAAGAAAACTACGCAGGTACACATGCCAACAGGTTCAGCAGTCTAGCTCTTCAAATATACATATCATATACCTATATACCTACATATTTTGTAGTGTGTAATAGTGATGGTTGAGGAGGAAGAAAAGGGTTTGTGTGTGTGTGTGTGTGTGTGTGCGCGTGGGTGTGCAGTACATATGTAGTAATCTAACAGCAGCCGGCTGTTGCTTTATTGTGCTTCAGAAGGCAGTGGCAGAAAAAAAGGAAGAAGAAAAGAAAGAAAGAAAGAAAGACGTACGGAGGACTACATACTCCAGCATCATCGTCATCCAGCACTAACCTCAAGTTGAATGGTAGAGACCAGTGCCGAGCTCGAGTACAATGAAAGCCAATGAGGGGGCAAGATATGCCGATGATGACTGCTGCGGGCAACTCGAATGTTTTGCTATTTCTTAAAAATGTATGTTACTGGGAAAGGTTACTGTATCAACACGAATGGCTATTAATACTTATGTACAATGTACAAACCGTACCTATCACTGCGAGGTTTAAGGTACGAATAAGCATGCAAATCATGCATAAATGAGTGCTTCAGTGTAGATGGCTAGATAAACGTACAGATTATGACCATTTTTTAAGGGCTGGTTCACAACTCACTGGTATTATTGTTCCCTAATCTCAATGAATCTAGAGGCACGTCGTTTTTTTTTTTCAATCGGAAATACATTCGGTAGATGTAGACGTGGCATAATAAAACGCTAGCGCATCATCCCTGTTTTTTTTTTTTTTTTTTTGTACAGAAATAGCTTGTATTCTTATTGTTTGTTTGAAACTGGTTCAGCCACGAATGACAATTAATTTTTAAACCATTTTTTTTTTTTTTTCGTTCAGAACAAGCAACTTATGATTGAAATTTGTATACTTTATTTTTGTTTCAGCGCCTTTATCCGATGAATTATTAAACAAATTGAAAACTGCATTCTATAGTGATCCAAAAAATATTTTGGCTCAGAACGCGTGCACCAGAAGCGAACCGTTAGAAGTATGCGTATCGAATAGCAGAGTTCAAGAATCTATTCACGTGTTTTCTCACAAAGTACGTACGAACTGGCGCACAGCAAGGCGATAATTTACATATTACGTACATATGTACATGTAGTATTTGTGTTATGTGTGCGAGTATCTGATCTAGCTACCTGTACCTACTGGCGTGATACTTAACCTACCTAGCTACCTACCTACCTACCTGAGTGTATGCATATATGTAATTGTGTACGTTAATCTGTTTTGCAAATTTCTGACCGTAACGTGCACAAAAAAAAGATCGCACTCTCATTTGTCAATTATTGAATCTATGTGTACGTTTGAATGTCAAACCTGGAAAAAAAAAATAGAAACGCTGCTACGTTAATGGATGATTGAAAATCTCTTTCTCGACTCAAAATAACCCTACGCACGACGCGACCATACATTTGCAAAAGAATAGGTACACTTGGGTGATGTTGTTTGCGTTCTTTTATGTAGTTTCCTTTTTTCTGTTTTTTTTTTTTGAATAAAAAATAAAGATATATCCCTACCAAACGTGGTGCGTGCTTTTGTACTGTGTATCATGTGCATACCTTTAACGTGTATAGGTATTTAGCTAAGAACTACAAATACGAATAGGTACAACGATTGAGTTGAGTATTACATCCAAGTACGTGACATTACTTGTTTTTGCCTTCTATAAAATTTATATTATCGCCATAATTTTCTGTAGCAGGTATTAAGTTCATTGTTGTATGCATTATTTTCATTCTTTATTCGGTATTTTTTCTGTACGAACAGATTGAATCGGAAGGCAAACCAATAACCAATCAGAAGTCTACCGGAAGATGTTGGATATTTGCGTGTTTAAATGTGATTCGTGTACCGTTTATCAAGAAATATGAACTGGAAGATTTCGAGTTTAGTCAAGCGTATATTTTTTTCTGGGATAAAGTAAGTCGAAAGGATACTATACGCACCCAGACCCACTACCTACCCTACATACGTTTATGCATCGTTGCATATACTTTGAACCTATACTCAACGGTCTAATATGCGCTTCTGTCAACTGATTTCATTTTGTCTTTTTTCAGGTGGAGCGTAGTTACTATTTCTTGAATTTGGTTGTCGAAACTGCCAGAAGAAAAGAACCAGTAGATGGCAGATTAGTGTCATATTTGCTTTCTGTAAGATATTACGTACAAGTTACCTTTTTTTCGATTGTACAACAACCCAGCATATGATTCCTATTTCTTACTCGTATTTTGAAACGAAATCGCGATGCTTGATGAAGGGTGAAAAGCAAAGGCTGAAGTAATGGCAATTCGTCCCAATTCTTTACAAGATAATTGTGCATTATTTGTTGCGAAAAATGCTTCCTGTATCTTGTACTACCTAATAATGAAACGACGGTATGCTAGAAGCACTTATAAAAGTGCCTATTTTCTCGCGAGAAATCCTTCTACCCAACGTAACATCTGATTTGTGATCAATGTAATGAAAATGCCTTGTTTGGGTTCCGTAAGAAGTTACCTTTAACGTGCTCACTCGAAAGTCAATTTGATGGTCTTCCCATGAAAAAAAAAGAAACTACTTCCAAGAAAAAAAAAAAAAATTAAAATCATCGAAAATTTAAATTAATTACAGATTTGCTTCACAGACTCCGATGAACGATGGCGGACAGTGGGATATGTTGGTCAATTTAATCAACAAACACGGCTTAATGCCGAAAAAAAATTTTCCCGAGTCGATCAGTTCGGAAGCCAGCGCTCAGCTCAATTCAATTTTAACAAGTAAAGTAAGAAACTCTTGTATTACATTACGTACCTAATCCTATGTGTGAAATTAGTACACGGGAAACTGAACAATTTTTCTCATTCAATATGTACTCTTTGTAGGTTCGGGAATTTGCAATTGTTTTACGCAAAATGGTCGAAGATGGAAACAGCGACGCCGAAATAAAGAGTAAAATTGACGAACAGATGATTATCATATTTCGTATCGTAGGCATTTGTATCGGTATTCCTAATTCCACATTTACGTGGGAATATTTGGATAAATCTAAACAGTACCAATCCAAAGGACCGCTAACTCCTTTAGAATTTTACAAAGAATACGTAAAACCAGTTTTTAATGTCGATGATAAGGTTTGTATTGTCAAGTAAACGATCCGATGTATCGTATTGCCTGATTTTTCAAATGTTCGAATGGTAAACTAATATTTCGTTTCAATTTCTTTTTTAGGTTTGTTTAGTAACCGATCCTAGACCATCGAATAAATATAATCAAGCTTATACAGTCGATTGTTTGGGTAACGTAGTCGGCGGTAGAAAAGTTATCTACAACAATCAACCGGTCGAATTGTTAGCTCAGCTCTGCGCCGAATCGATAAAAATAAACGAACCCGTATGGTTCGGTTGCCAAGTATCCAAACGATTTGCCGGCAAATTAGGATTACAAGATCTCCGTATGTAAGTTGAACAAAAGTACTTGATACCACCTTATTGTGTGTTTTGGCTTGCAATAAGTGACGAATTTTCCATAATTTCTTTATTCGCTTTCAGTCACGATTATAAGTTAGTGTTCGGTGTTGATGTTTCTGTACCGATGACGAAAGCTCAACGAATGATTTACGGCGAATCAGCCATGTCACACGCGATGGTCTTAACAGCTGTCTCCCTCGGCGTAAGTTCTTTTCGAAATTATTATCGTATTGCGTTGTTGCAATCGTTGAACACGTTGTTTTATTATTCCTCGGAATGTTATTCCTTTTTTTCAATAATCACGTTTCTTATCGTATCGTTTTCAGGAAAATAATAAGCCTACCAAATGGAGGGTAGAAAATTCGTGGGGCGACGATAGAGGCGATAAAGGGTATTTATTGATGACCAACGAATGGTTCGACGAATACGTGTTTGAAATTGTCGTCGATAAAAGTATAGTACCTAAAGAAGTGTTGGACGTATTCTCGCAAGATCCGATTGTATTGCCTGCTTGGGATCCGATGGGCACTTTGGCCCAAGTGCATTGATTAATTGTTTTATTTTAACGTTGTTTTTTTTTTAATTTTTTTATTTTTTAAGTTCAAGTACAATCCGTTGAAGAATAAACGAGGAAAAAAAAATTTTATAGCTCCTAAGTTACAACATATTTTTTTATGGAATAGAGAAAAATGTGTTTTACGTTTAACTACATACATAAACATATTGAATAGCCGTCACAGTATTTTTTTATTTGTTTGACCCAATACATTACGATAGCGCTGTTATATTCTGTGTTGATTTAATTCTGTATATTGTATAATGTATTCGTCGTCAGACTCGTTATCGGCCATTTTTAATTTTATATTTATATCCCCTTTTTTTTCATGTATGTAATTTATATACGTATATAATATTTAAATATTGGTAATAATATTGTGAATTCTTTATATTGTCTCTGGGTTTTTCTGTTATTCGTATTCCATAGAATATTCGATTATGGTTAATTATACTACGTTTTTGAACGCGTCCCAACCTTTTTTTATTTGCCTTAAGTATCCGAATTGCCCGATGCCGAGCAAATTATCGTAATTAAAACGCAACAAATTTTTCTTCGTAAAAATATTTATTATCTACACCGGTATTTTATTTTCCATTCGTATTGTAACTTAGCCCAAATACCACAACACATCCTTCTTAATCGTTTATCTTGCGTATAAATAGTAACAGCCTTTTTGTGCTCATTCTCAATTATTTTACGAGCTAATTTTAAATTGCCACGCTGGATAAGGCTCAATGCGTAGAATAATCTGCACCTAGACACCGTCGGCGGATCGCCTAATTTTAGAGCGATTTTAAATTGCGTTACTGAAATACGTCCCGCCATAATTGCCTGCGAAATTAAATCACCGTATATTACAACAAATGAATTAAACAGGTAGTACAGATATACTGTCTTAAGAAAATCACGCTTCATTTAAATAAAGTCAATCTTTAATGTACTTTTTAATGAAGATTAGCTCCCTCACATGAAGTGTTTTATGAAAGTCGAAGAAAGAAACTATTTCATCAGAAATACGCAGTTTCGAAATTTTCAAATCTTTTCAACAATGATTTGAGACATTGAGCGCGATTTTCCCAAGATATTTCACGTAAAACAAGATACATACACAAGTACGTACGTATATTTACTGCTAATTTTGCAAGAGAAAATCACCGATACTTACGCAATGTTCGAAGTTATCACCTAATGCCGAAAACGCTCCACCTAATGTTGAAAGCCACGCTAGCGCTGAATCTAATTCCCTTTTTTCGTGACATAAATCATTCAAAATATTGCTCCTGAAATATGTTAAAATTTGTTCAAAACATAATCGTACAGTCTCGCCGACTTATCTAAGTGCCTATTTAAAAATAGATGTAAAAAGGATTACCATTTATAATCGATGATATGTTTTCGAGGATTCAACAGCCGAATACGAATCCTTACAACTGAAAACTCGTCGAGTTGGAACGTATTCAGCAGGTATTTTGTCACAGCTATACGATAATTTTCGGAATTTTTCAGTATCGTTATGAAATAACAAACGAAATAAGCGTTAAAATCACATTTTTGTTTTACCGGACGTCCACTATGATATGATAACTCAGTTGTTAACATGCTCGTATCTTGAAACAGATACGAGACAATTTTTTTCAGTTCTATATGTTTCCGATGCACGACAACTTTATCGTGAAGATTCTCATCCCAATAAATTTCTAAAAAAAGAATCATGATTTAATGTAGCTGAATCCGTGAACCGCAAGAGTAAAACAAACGAAGAATCATATTACTAAATTAGTTTTAATATTGCAATAAAAATTTCAATCAAAAATCAAAATCATCGGAAATCTTGCATAGTTGTGATAAGCGTTATCATGAAATTTGAAAAACAAAAAATAAAACAAAATGAAAGCCATCTCGCGGAAGCTCTGCGAACTGTCCTGCGACTACGGTGTCTATATTTTCCACTTCGACGGTCGATTTTAAAAAAAATTTGTTTCTACAACTCGGGTTTTTAATTTTTAATTTTTTTTACACTTACTAGTTTTTACCAGTTTGTGCGCTACTTCACACGTAAACATGCTCGAAGTAGAAGCAACTGAAAATGCATTTACAGAATTGAAAGTTGATTATGGTCAAATGTTCAAATCCTCAAAAGTAGTTCAAGATGAAAATTCATTTTGTTGAAACCAAAGTTATACTTAATTACAGAAGAATTACTAGATTTTTCAAAATTCGTATCTAATATTTGGAAAAATATAGATACATTTAATTCATTTTCAGTTGTTAATTCGCAACCAATCAAGTTTTCATACCATACATACATTGCCATTTATATGAAATTTATAATTGAGCAAAAATGATTCATACGAATCTATCAATTTAATATTTATTCAATTTATTGTAAGATTTGTTAGATTGTAAATTGTAATATAGAAACAAGTTGCACAAAACAGGTAAAAATCGACCATCGAAGTGGAAAACGTAGACTCGCGTGATCGTGTTTTGGGTTGTAAACCATGTTGTAAACAAACCAAACTGACATGATTCTGATAATGGTGATAATATGAAAAATTGAAATAATTTTTTTACAAAAACGACTGTCTATTTTAATTTAAATCATTAGTAAATTGTTTTATGATTCATGTCGGCAATAACTTAATTAGATCGAAATTTCATGAAATTGTTCCAGAACTGAAACAGTATTTTCTGCGCGCCCATCGTTTTGGCGATTAATGGTTTTGCCTCATGACTATAAATTCAACTTGTTTGTTGTTATCAATCTTTGTTTTCGATGATATCGTAGAATAATTTTGTTAAGATGTTTTCAGTAAAATTATTTTCGAAATTATGTTCTTCATTATGTCGGTCAAGAAGCGATTATATTCTCGTGCATTCTGCAGCTTCGCTTCAAAAGTTTCATCAGTATGGCGTCAGCAATTCTACTCATGCCAGATTAGCCTCTGAGCAGAGCGCCCAGAAAGTGATTTCTTCTTCGTTGAATATTACGAAAAAACGCCCAATCAAAGGAAAAAAGCTCATCGAAGGCACTGTGGAAAAAACTGGGGTATTCATCTTCAGAGTGGTGTAAGATATTCGTTAAATCATTATTATTTTTATCAATGATTTTTTTTTAAAGTTTTGGAACGTTGTTGCGGTCGCCACGGCTGAAGAGTACGATTTAGAAAATGCATGCAAAGTGTTGAATGAAAACGATAAGTATCGGCCTTCCGAATTTTTTCTTCAAGTGTACGAAAATGGTAGTTCATAGTTTTTTTTTAGGAATATTTTGTTATTACATCATGCTGTTTATATTTATGTATCTTGTTTATTTTGTAGATGTTCAGTGTGATTTCTTACATGCAGTTGCTAAAAACAACGTTGATAACGAAAGTAGGGAAATATTTTTTTTTAGAGAAGGATCATTGGTAGCTTGGAATGTATCTGATGCAGAAGTCAAGTATATTTTACGTTTTATTAGCAATTTCGAAATAAACCAGTATGATAATTCAGTAGTACATGACGAGATCGAAGTGATGCCTTACACCTATTCCATGAATAGGTAAAACTGAATTACTTCAATTAGAATTCTGTCCATAGACGGAGATAGGCGGAAAGACATGGGGAAGGGGGCTCAAGCCGCGCTCTGCATATTGAGCCAGCTCCGCCAAAATGTTTTCGAGAAAATTTAATAAGTTGTAGCTGGTACGACTAATAATAGTAAAATTTTATTCTTTGTAGGCTAAAAATGCCTTTAAACGTACTTTTTTGGACGTTTCACATTTGCGTTAATGTTTTTCGCTCCGACATTTTTTTAGAAACCAAAAATTTTGACCTATCTCCGCGCATGGTTCTGTCGAAATACTTATTCGAGATTTTTTAATATTACAATAAAATGAATAAATAATTAATTAGATCAATTTATTCATTCGTATGTTCAGTAAACATAGCTTATTAAAAAATGGAAATATTTGTCTCACTCAAGAAAAAAACAAATGCTCATTCGATAAATACACTTTTTCCAATGGAATGATTATATCTGTGAAACTTGGAGTTTGGGAATCGTTACTCGATAAATATATCGAATCTTTGGCTCCTTTAACGCTGGTAGAATGTTTTTATTTTTTGTTATTAAAATTTCTAAGATTCTTCTGTGTGTAATCTAATTGTTGTAATCTTTTGCGATTAGGATTTGAAAATGGGCAAACGAATCAGAACATCCAGAGAAGAAATGCTCAAAAAAACAGGCGAATTGTACGCGTTAAAGCACTCGATTAATTTATCGTCAGATTTGTTGGATGTACCAGATTTTTATTGGGAGAGAGAAGAATTGGAAAAGTTATACTTGAATACGTGCCGATACTTTAATATTCCTCGACGTACTAAGGTTCGTTTGTTGTTGTAAGTACTTCAATTTTTACTAAAGTTATTTTCTAATTGTATTCATTTCTGCAGGTAATTAATGAAAAATTGAATCACTGTATCGAATTAGTCGATTTACTGTCATCACATTTGAGCGATCGACATCATATTCGCTTAGAACTTATGATTATTGCATTAATTATGATCGATGTTGGTTTTGAAATTATTCACTATGCCCGACTGCTGTTGTAGAGCTTCCCTATTCTACACTTTGAAATTGTTCGATGTAGGCGTGCCCGTCTATCAAACATGCATTTGATATGCAATAAAAATCTATATTTTGTAGCTCAACTACGTTGATAAGCGCCTAGAAAAATGCTTAAAAGTTGAAATTCGTTAAGAGTTACATGTATCATTATTATTTGGAGTAATTCGATTTTCGGACGATGATTCCGTCATTGCAAAATTCGAATTACTATTTATTTGCGGGAATTTTCTTTGGAAATCGTAATCGATTGGTCATCATCGCTGAGTTAATTTTCTGCAAGATGTGATCGGATGATTTGATGAGTATTGCAAGAACTACGCTGATTCATTCAGTATCGATGAAATTATGGTGTTTCTATCTGATAAAATGTCATCTTCCGTGAATAAAACATTGAAATATAATCATTACTCGAATCAAATCAATCCGTTGTCTTTTTTTTATATTTTTTGATTTCAGAGTGCGTTTATTTTGAATTCTCGATAATGATTTATAAACACTTATTTATAACAAGATGATTTAGTATTTAATTAACTAAGCATTCACCGAAGACAATTCTCCGAATTTGGTTCATCTTACGGTCTTCAAATACCCTTTATGTGACGACTTACACCGTAAATATTTAACCTTACATTTTGTGAAACATTGAGAATCAAAATTGATTACATTGTGTACTTCAATTTGTCTTCGTAATACGAACAACTGTCAACGTTTTTTCAAAGTTAAGAGTTTTTGTTATCATTTTTCACTTCGTTGATATCAGAAATATCGGCTCCTGTTATTAATATTGGACTGATATCCATCAGAAACGTTTCAAATGTTAATGTATGAACAATATCGGCATCATTTCAATAAATTCTTTGGAATGTAAATTAATGAAGGAAAAAAAAAGAGCTGAAATTAAACAGCGCGAAAGAAAATCGAATGTTTTTATTCGTATTCGCCTAATTAGTAGGCCTAATTACGATGAAATCAGAACGTAATTTAAAAAGAAAATTCACTCGTAATTACATACTGTACATGATTTGTAAAATTTGTAATAGGAGTGGAAGGACAGAAATGGTGTCGTGAATACTGAAACCAAATATGGTCACAATCTGCATATTTGTTTATTTCTAGCGTATCATTACAGTTACAGATAAATTATTTTTTAATGCATCATTCGCTTTATTTTCTATTTCATTTGAATTGAAACGCGGCGAGAATTTAATTTCTCGTATCTGAGAGCACTGCTTTTACAACGGTCAGCTGTTCGTTATTTTTCTTACTGCACGAACGTCTTCGAACAGTAGTTCGAGCAGTTGAATACCGCGTGTCTGGTGCGAAGCAAGCGTGATCTTCCTTATTAATTTATTCATTTTTTTTTCATCAAATATTGTTCGTATTTGGAATTAAATTAAGATGTATATTTTCGTTTACCATAGTTTTGCGCGATTATTTTGTAGTGTAGAAATCTAATCGGAATATTGTTGTATCGAGGACCTCGTGTATTTCAACTTCAAAGTGAAGTAAGTGTTCAATTTATTCAAATATTCGATTGAAAAAATAACAGTCCAACCTTTGAAATGGAAAATTTTTATATATTCCCAAAAATTATCGTAGTAATGGACTTATTTTTATTTTAAACGTTGGTTGTTTTCGTTGTGATAGTGTTATGTATGTAAGTATATACCTGCTAATTTGACACCCTAATTTCTCTATAGGCTACGGTGTTCGAGGCGTTAATTAATCCTTTAGGAATTTACTTACTTTTTATTGAGCTTTTGAATCATCGCTTAGTTATGTATGCATAGGTACATTTATCACGATGTATACGATTGTTTAATGCAAAGAATGGTGTACATGCTGCTCAAGTGCTCGCGCTTCGTCCTTTTTCTCTCGTTTTACGTATATTTCGGTTTGAATGTAATAACGATTACTCTTTGGTTTTTCGGTGCTTCGTCGCTATGTACTGTTAAGATTCAGAACCTGCATGTGTATATTTACCTGATTAAATTACGCAGTATTTCACGTAATATTTTACGAATTTCGTTTGCCGATGGAATTACACGTGAGTTAGCTTCGCTCTCGATAAATTTAAGCGAATTCAAAGCGATTGTTTTAGAATTTTTTATGGTTCATTGTTCGATTCAGCTATACTATTGTGTCGCGATTCGCCGCAAAGTGAAAATGAACCTCTGTATTTTGGTCACGTTTACGAGATAATTTCGTCGAAATTTAATAAGTTTTATTGAGAAAAAATAAAAGTGACTAAAATCATTTATTAATAGACGAAAAGTACCTTCTATTCAAATTTTCAAATCTTTCAGCTTGAGTGGGTAATGCTCGTTTTTTGAATCAGAAGTAGGCGAATGAAGTACAACGTACTGCTGTAGAATTACCACGATTCGAAAATCATTGTACTTGTAAATTCACCACGGGCAAATTTCGAATTATAAACGGTCGAATTTTGAAAAAAAAAAAGGATCGTTTAAAAGATTTTATCGAAATAACCGGTAGCCTGCGGGTTTAAGTTGAATATTAGCGACATTCTTCCATTCGTAGTGGCATGCGGAGTTTCCATCTTTTCTACTGAATTAGGTTGGCGCTGTTTTGATTGCCCGTGGTAGGTGGTTACTGGTTTTTGATAGCTTTGATTATGTAATCTTGAATAATATTCTACTCACTGCAGGTGATGCGATTTCTTCATTCTGTTTCATCGATTAAGAGTTCTTCGTAATTTTTATCACTTTAGTTAGCGCTGGTGTTTCGTTC
The DNA here is from genome assembly GCA_900060175.1 of Ferrisia virgata. NCBI lineage: Eukaryota > Metazoa > Arthropoda > Insecta > Hemiptera > Pseudococcidae > Ferrisia > Ferrisia virgata. The sequence goes on along the minus strand of FIZR01025828.1, from coordinate 12,047 downwards.
GTGCATATGTGTAAATATACGATTATTGATTGCTGAAAATAATACACCTACCGCTTCCACTGGAAAGCCATCGTGTTCGGGGATGCTGGTACGAGGCAATTAATGTACCGATATCATCGGCGCAAGGATTTCATCCTTTTCGGAGTGAAGTATAGAAATTCATTCGTTCGAAATCAACTCATCCAGCTCTTTAGAAAGATGTAGTATACGTGATAAGTGAATTCGTACTACGTAATAAGCTTTCTTTCTCGCAGTCTTTACAATTTACGATTTAAAAAATCGTCTCCATAACATCGCTGATTAGTTGTTCGATTTATTTGCGAGCCGAAATAAAGTTGCTATTTTGACAACTACTCTGTGATTATTGATGATTACGTTGATCGGAATCGAAATGTTGTATCACCGTGCTGTGCTACTGGGATCACTGGCGAAAAAAAGAAAATAATTTATAATACCTATAGAGAGATACATTGTGTCGTTCGTCTATCTGCATACAGGATGGTATATGTAGTACTCCGTCGTCCCAATCGAGAATTTGGACGGGTAGTAAAAATGATGATGACATTATCGTCGTAAAAATAATCTGTATTAAAAAGAAAAAGAAACTCGCTCGTTCGTTTCGATAGTAATTTCAACGTTTGTGTATTTTTAATCGATATTTAAAAATTAATTGTTCAACAAATTAGGAACGAGTACGCGTGTCTCGGTAGGTACGATTTCTCAACGAAAACTCAGTAGTAAAATTTCTTACGAAAGCTCGATTACTTTTCTTTGTTTGTGTTTCTTTTTTTTCTTTTTTCACGAATCAAGAATCAAGGTTGCGACGATGACTGACGACGTTTTACTATGTATCGCATTTATTAATTAAGATTAAACGTATTATCGGTTTACTGGGCGCGGGGTTAGGTAATTGGATTTGCAACAAATAGAGGATTTCTTTTTCCGAGTAGTTAATCTTATAGTTTACCCAGTATCTGGTAATCTGCGTTTACGAGGAAAGAATGAAATTACCATATATCGACGCAATTATATTGTACGTATCTTTGGTTTCTGCTAAAATGTGTACTCTCGAAATACATTCCAGTCAAGCCAGTACGTATTGCCTGACAACCTGCGGCGAAAAAGGGGGCGGATGACCATTCTCAGGCGTGTCAAATATTTGTTTTTTTTCTTTCGACTGTAAAATTATTTACTAGGGGTATTCGCTATTCGTTCAGAATGTTTTTTTTCTTTCTTCCTTTCTTTCTTTCAGCGATGTTCACTCGGTTAATAAAGAGTTATTGTTTCACCACCTATGATAGACGGTAGTGTGAGTGTAAGTGTAGAGTAGACATAGGGTACGTACTAATAACGTTAGAAGTTGGAGAAGGTCGCTAACGCTTTGCTAGCTTATTTTGTATAATTTTCGCGGTTCAACGCCATCTTCGTAATAGCGATAATATGCACCTATGTACGTAGCTATCTATGTACGCGTGTGTATGTGTGTACGCGAGACTAGAGATAAGGTGAAAGTTGGTGGGATTATTTTTCGCTCACATGCCAATATGATGCGGTGGTGTCTGCGTGATCCAGTCAGACAATTCTACACGTGAAAATGATGATTTCCGTAATCGAGTCGCAATCGTATAATTACCTTTACCGCTGTTGTACGTACGTTCGCATGCATAAATGTACGTTACGTAGCGTAATATACCTTACTACGCACTGATCTGTGTATTGGTATACATAGCTGGTTGGTAGGACTGTTCTACAGGTACATGGTACATATGTAATGTACCTGTAGTGGCATGGTCCAGCAGATTAAGCGGTGAATTACATATCGTACATAGAGTGTATAATGATCGCATGCGAATGTGTTTGGGCTGCGTCGAAGACGAAGACGCTTGCTGGCTTTAATTTCGAAGGAAATTAATCGGACGTTATACTCGTCGCTTTTTGCTCCTCGTATTAGGTAGGATAAACTAAAAGCAGGAAATGATGAACGCGAAGGCGGCAAATTAAAAACACATTATTTACTCTGCTACACCGTGATCGAATGTCGAATTTACTAGCAATTTACGTGTGTGTGTGTGTGTAGATGTACATTGCCAAAGCTGTGCAGTTGAATAGTGGTATGCCTATTCGCGTCGCGATACCTTGATTTAGCTGCGCAGCTTTGTATTGTAATTGCGAAATACTAATCCGTCTTGACAATCTGATTTAAACTGCGAGTACACGAATTTTCATCTTCGTGTCGAGATGATACGTACAAAGTGTCGAGTCGCATATGGTACGAACCAATATATAGGTACTCGTAATTGGTATAGATAAAGTTTTATCTCGAATGCGAATCACCGAACCGCTATATTCGGGCGGATATTGGCCCTGACCAAGGTTTCCTCCGACTGCGACATATTAGTATCGTTCTTAAAAAGGAAGTGTTCGATGTTTGTTGCCTGTTTGTTGATCGTTCGATGAATCGCACTTTGCTGGCAAATCGTTTTCGATACGTTGGATAGTTTATTCGCGAGTGGTGTGTAATAGGTGCGTGTATGGGGGATGCAGATTGAAATGATACAAGGCGGCGGGAGAGTAAAATCTGACGAACAACGACGTAACGTAGCGAATAGTGTGATTTCAATTTAGGATGGCTAAAGACGACGAGGTGAAGCGAGGCGACCCCTACTAAATACTTACTTACTTACTTACTTACTTGGTATGCGCGATATGCGTTTCCGTTGTAAATTCATTACGTACACAGAATGACCTTATAGCGCAGAATACACTTACGTTAGCTAATACGTACCTTATACCTATACCTACATTCGCAGTCTATGAATGGTGTTGTGGACAGGCGCGTTAGACTGCAGAAGACTTCTGTATTGTCGCGAAACGTTCGTTAATTGTCAATTTATTGTCGATAAATGATGCGCTATCGCGACTGTCAAGTACATTCTGTCTTAGTCTGCGGTTTGTTACTCTCCGCTGATGTAATTGTAGGTAGTTAGATTGGATAGGTACGTTGGTAGACTGTAGATACACGTAGGTGCTTACTTACATGGCTGATGTACAGTTAAGTAGGTGCTCGAGATTCTGCTGTTGCTGATTCATATTTCATTGGCAAACTAGCTCCACTCAAACGCCTGAGAAGCCGATTTTTCACCAGTTAAACACACCTTTTCTCAGTTTTCGTGTTTCACATTTTCGATAAATTTTGACAATTTTCAATATTTTTTTTTAGAATTTTGTTAAATTTTCCTCGTTTTTATATTTAGGTACTGAAATTCTCATCGGAGAATTAACCGCAAGAACGTCCTATCCATTTTCTCCTCGCTTCTTGCGTTTTGGAAAATTAACATTTTTAGGTAGGTATGTTCTTGATTATTTGACAACAATTTTCCAAACTTTGAGACAACACAGACCTGAAAAAAAAAAGAAAAAAAATACAAAGATAGAGATTCGAGAACGGAGCATGTTTTTTGTATTTCAGTTGCATTTTTTTTTCAATTTTTGGCTGCTTCGTGCCTCTTTCTTTTCCCTTTTCAACTTCTAACTGAAAAAAATCTCGAAATGTTTTCACTGCCAAAAATCGGCCAAATCGAGGATATTAATTTTTAGCCCCATTTTCTATGTCATGTTATCAATGAAAACCAAGGGACTAACGCCGGTGGAGGCGGGGGAGATCAACGAAATACCTTTTGGGGTCCTAGAAGACCATTAAGACGATTTTTAGCCATGTCAGATATTTATTTTTAATTCCATTTTTTTCCCGAACATTAAAATCATTTACTCCGCTCGATATGGACCAAAATCACTCCAATTCGGTCAATCGGCTCAGTTTGGCGACAGATTAGATATATATGAGCGAATATAAATTTGGGTAAAAATCCAGTTTTATCCCATGGGCGGGGGGGGGCGGAGGGATGAAAAACACAAAAATTGCCTCTGTGTGAGCCAATTGATAGAGAATCGACAGTTGTACAACATATCTAAAAGTCAATCTCTCAAGTCAATTAAGAGGTAATATTAGAGGAGTTTTCCCCTTTTTGACCCTGAAACAGGGCTGTTCTTCCTCTATCTCCCACCAAATTTAGTTAGGAAGTTTAAATTTGGTATGTATGTTCAATTGGAGCCCTAGATGTGCCTTTTGGGGGTTCCAATTTTCTAGCTTTATTACACCCCCATCACACCCCCAAAGAAGTGGCTATTTGATGGCTTTTTCTCATTTTTGGAATTTTTTGAATTTGTTCCTTACGTAACTCCCCTCCTAATTGAACTAGGAACTTGAAATTAGGTATGTACATTATTTAGTAGGGGCCCTAAATATGCCTTTGCTGGTCACGGCTTCTTGGCACCATCGACCCCTTCCTATCCGCAGCGCTTTTTTTCAATTCTCATGGTTATAATATGGCACGAAAATCAGACTAAGAAAGAATCGCGAAGCGATGCTTTTTTTTTTATTTTTTCTTCTACTCGAAACGTATTTTTTTCGTAATTTTTGATTTTTCATTCAAAAACACCCCCATTTTGCATAACTCGAAAAATTCTTTGTTTGATTTCTCGTAAGCCCCAGAGGCCTACCGAACGGTCGTGTGAGGAGGGTAGTAAGGTACCGCCGCTCCAAGTATTTCGAAGTTGGCAAAATTGAGTGACGGTGAGTAGAAGTTGGAAAAAATAAGAAGGAATGGAATGTTACAATCAGCGAAGGTTTTACCGAGGAATCTCTGTGGATTTGTGTCTACAGTGACCAATTTTCATGGGTGGAAAATTTTGCGATTTTCATTTCATTTTCCAATGTTTACGGTTATTTTGCCACTCTCTATGCTTAGTATTTTGTAAAATTTTCACCCCATTTTTTTAAACATCGTTAAAAATTGAAATCTTCTAACCCCTTCTTCCCCCTTCCGAAATGTATTGTATATTTTTGCCTCATGTTGAAATACCAATGAAAGTATTTGGGTACTGAGAGGAGGTTTTTGAGAAATAATGGGTACATGCTTTCAAAGAAAATAAAGTCCCCCCCCCCCAAAAAAAAATTGAAACTACTTTGAAGCATACCTTTTTGAGGAATGATTCAATCTCAACGTGTAATAAAATTTGGCATTTAGAGTTGCAAGATGTGCTAAAACACCGTTTTTTGACTCGCTATTCTCCATATTTCAGAAAAATTTTGCCCTCGTTTCGCTCGAATGTTATTCTATCTTTCATTTCTAAAAAAAAAAAAATTCTTTTAAAATTCCTTTCAAGTGATAATTGCAGCATGACGTTTTCGTCCCCCTATTTTTTTTCAAATGGTAGCGATAAATGTTGGGATAGTGATTAGACTGCATCCCCAGATTTTCCAAGAATTATTCAGTTTTTATCCCAAATACGATACAGAAGCGTTAAAATTCAAATCAACAGGCACGAGAAAATTTTAGTCTTATAAAAAAATCTTTTGAAAGTATACTTGCTAAATAAATTTTTTTAGTTTTGAAACTTGTGTTTTTGCAAAGTTTTGGGATTTCGAGCAATTGGTCAGAAATTTTGAAGAAATTAGTTAGTAAATTTGAAGCTCCCCCTCCCCCCCACTTCACCACATCTCCAAACTTTGCAAGCACATCGCTTCGGAAGGCCACTGGTAACCCCAACAAAGAGAATCTTTCTCATCTTGCAACTCGAATTCATCTGTGAAATGCAAAACGCCAATGCATACGGAGTACAGAGTACGGAGTAGGGAGGGAATTGACAGCAATCCGCGGTGTTTTACTGTCGAGGCTCGGATTCTTGGTGGCCGCAGTGCGACTACTCGATTATACTGATCGAAATGACGGATGAAATATGCGTAGAATAGAAAAGAATCGATCGCGATCGTGATTTCGTTTGCAATTCTCCATCACGAAATGTAAAGCTCGACGTTGTTCGCGATATAAAGAAGGAAGGGGGAAAAAAAACTGAATTCGAAATTTTTATTCGCCTCGTATAGGGTCCTATAGTCGTATTAATCGATATACGAAAGAAGTACGGGTAAGCAGGCTGTGGGGCTGGGGACGAAAGTAATAAAAAAAGAGTACGAATCGGAATGGTTGGGTCGATGAGACGCGAGGTGTTCTTCGACTCGGTTACTTCGACATAGCGTATCTACATCTACTTAGTACCTTACCTTATTACCTACGTAATGATGTGTAATACGTTGGGTAGTTGGTAGGTACGTCTACGTAATATGTAATGTGTAGTAAATACGATGTATAAGTAATGTAATATACGAGTAAAGTATAAGTAAATACATTTACGTCTACGTATGTATATGTACAATGGTACGTGTAATAGTCTATAGTCGTCTGGCTGGGTGCTGCGACGTGCGGTAAAATAATTTTATTGTCGTGCGGCACGCCGCGCCGTCGCGATGCACGGTTATTTGAAAAAAAAAAAAAAAAAAAAAAAAAAAATGCTCGGTACGATTACGATTGCTCTTGAAATATGCTAATTGCTCTCGATAGCGTTTTACGTTCAGAGCCTGCTGGTCGAAGGCCGGTTCGCGATCGCGGCTAATTGAGCAGAAATTTTCACGTACCTGCCTGCGTATATCAATTTGAATTATTTGTACGTTATACGTGTACATATTGAAAAGGTTGAAATCTACCTATACGAGTACGAGTACCCAAGGTACATGTTATTAGGTACTAAATGTAAGAAACTCCGCATATTATGCTAGACTACGAGCCTATGACTATGTAGACGGGCGCACTGTGCATAGTCTTTTGCACCGTATCACGGTTGCCTTATTTCCCACACATCTGATACCGCACCACACGAAACATACGAGTATAAACGAACAACTTTCCAAAGGCTTTTCTTATTTCGCACGGTACGGATAAAAAGATACCTACCTAACCTACCTACCTACCTATCTATTAGTTAGCTACTTACGTATGGTACTCGTACTATGTGTATTCGATGCTTGCGTCGCGTCGTGCGGTTTTGTGTACTCTTCTCGAGCATCGTTTTTTTCCTCTTACGTGTAACTCATGCAGCTTTGTAAGTCAAGTATACACTCTTACGAGTATCTACGTCTTTTTGATGAATGCTTAACGCTTGACACAGATATTATTATAGCGATAGAGATTGGCGCGACGATGGGGCGCGAAGTGACGTGTCAAATCGTTTAGCTTCAGTTCTTCATTCGCCGGCGATTGCTCTGCTACACGCCTAACGCGTTCTTTTCGCGCTCTTTGGGTGCTTACGTTAATGAAACGAAGACGCGACGATCGATACTTGGGAGAAATGTGTTTTTCAAAATTCGTGCAGCGACTTTATGGCAAATTATCTATCGCGCCTATCCGTGTGCTTATCGTTGTGTAGCTAGGCTAGCCAGCCAGCCAGCTTCGTATGTACGAGGTAAGGACTAGGCAGCTACGCTGACTAGCGACTAGCGACTAGCGACTAGCTGCACAGTGTAGAGGTGTAGACGAACTCGCATAAATGTGTAGCGAACACAATACTCGTACACGTAGAAAGTAATTTTCGTACTCTGTCGCGAAATACAGAATAACTTCTCGCTTGTTCATTCTTCAGTTTTTTTTTTTTTTTTTTTAAAACCCTCCGAGGAGTTTGAAATGAGATGAAAAACGAGTTGCGTGGCGGATTCTATGCGGCTTTATCTTTGTTCACGGTAAATTGCTCTGTGGACTGGTAACTCGATGAAAAATTGCCTCTTCGTTCCGCGTTCCCCTATCAACGCGTTCATTATCAAGTTTCTTTTCTTTTTGGGGAGCGGGGGAGGAGGAGGAGGAGGAGGAGGGTTGTTTTTAAATCGATAAAACAAATTAACGAGAAATTTTCGGATTCTAATTTGAATTACAGCTGCCGAGTGCAACGGATGAAGTCAATTATTATTGATTTTTGAGAATTAGCGAAAAAAAAAAAAACACTCGTCATGGTACACTGAATTTTGAAAATTTAATTTAGATTACGATGAAAAGTGTCCGGCGACGCAAATTTTAGACGAGTTTCTTCACCATAAGTACACTTTGATTTGTGATTTAGAGGTTGAAAGTTCTGCCCACAATTTTACACCAACTTCTATATTTCACACGTGTTCGTATAACTCCGGTGATCGGATGATTCTAGGCACTGAAGAACGGTGCAAACGATTCGAATTAGTATATTATGCGATTTAGTTGAACGTTCGGAACTTACAAAACCGCTGAACTGCGGCTAATTTTGGGTAACTCTCGAGTAAGTGGGCTTGTATAGATTTTAAAGAACAATTATTGGGTCGTTTGCATTGACGTATTTCCAAAGAACTTAGTTAAAATTCCAAACGCGCATCCGAAGTCGTTGTAGTAGAAAAATGGTAATTAAACCCGAACTCACACGATCAGTCGAAGAATTTGTTCGTTATAATACCTATGGAGTTGTCGTTACGCTGCTTTCCAATGTCGTATTGTCCGTGAAAACCGTGACATTACGAACTATCGTCCTACGGTGGGTGGGAGAGGGGGAAGGGAGTGGGTAGAGTATCGACATAATCAGTGTTTTACTTATTTACATGGCCTGGATATACCAACCAAAATCGATTAAATTTGGCCAATAGCCTGTGACGAGGTGGGGGTGGGGGAATTCAGCCGTTTCCAAATTTGAGGAGTGGTTTTGCTCTGGCCCAAAAATGGTCGGAATTTTTCGTTTTTGAGCCAATCGAGAAATTATTAAAAATTGAATAATACATTCAAAAATTAGTCTGCTATGTCAATTAATAAGAGAGAGAGATACGAGTTTTCCTGCCTTTTTGACATTGAAAAAACTCGTTTCTTGCGTTTAGTAGGGGTCTTAAATGTCGTTTGGGAGTTTCATCCAGCTGTTCCGGCCAATTTTTGGAAACGAATCGCGCAACGCTTCTTTTCTTTATTTCATAAATGGAACCATAAACTCATCTGTAATATTTTACGAAAATCAGTCAAAATAAGCAAAGCGTTGCGATTCTTTTTTTTTTTTTTTTAATTTAATATCAGTATTAGTCCAATAAAGGCTTCACTGTAGCAGGGTAAGAAGGACAATTTGCCCTTGTGTCTCAGGATTGTTTTTTCTGTCAAGAGATTACTTTGGCCTGGTAAAAGATGATTTTTAAGCGTATTCGTGATATTTTATCTCGTCACTGCAGATGGATTTTTATTTTTTTTTTGCGCGAATTTTTGACCGATTTTTTTCAAACTTGATTTGAAAGTGAACGGACCGGGGAGAAAATTTTCGGAATTTTTTCAGATAGGCTTTGAAAACTTCGAAGTGGCGTATTGTAAGTCCCAGTTTTAGAGTTGGGCACTTGAAAAAACTTTCTCGAGTCGTAAGAAGTACATAACACTTTCCATATTTTTTTCAAATTTTTTGGAGTAGCGGCCCCGGCCCTCTACAACTGTCAAAAACCATAATTTTCTTCCTTCGTTAAATATGAAATTCCCGACTGAGTAATTCATATTTTTGAGGGATGTAAGGCGTCTAATTTTTTTGAGGTTCTAGCTCTAAAATTGGAGCGTACAAGCCCCCTCAAAGTTTTCAAAGCCTGTTTCAAGGTCATACTGAAGGTCCGAAAAACCTGAAAAAATTCCACCAAACTCCCCCTGGGTACCTTCGCTTTCATACCAAGTTCGAAAAATATCGGTCGAAATTCGCGGGGGGGAGGGGATTAATGCAAAAATCCTCCCATTGAATTCTGAGACTCGAGGACAAATCGTCCTCCTTGCCCTGCTGCCAGCCTTTAAACCGAAAACGGACTCTAATTGGAAAAAATTCGATACAAAGATTTTTCCATAAACATACTGGAAACAACTCTCTGAACAATTTGCCGAAAGCCCTCATTGATAGAAAGTGTCCGTAGTCCAGGTGGGGGGGGGGGGAGCATTCCCCGAAATTCTGAGTATTCTGCTATACCTTCACTGAAATTACTTCACGACAAAACTGGCTCAGTACTTTTTTGTTCTACTCTGAATTCCCTACAACTTTGTCGTGGGAGTAGAGTTGCTGTATAAAGTTTATACCCCCCTCCCCATTCGCTTGGTTGAATCGTTTATCAACTGAAATTTCTCTGAAAGTGGCGTGAAATGTCGCCCCTGATGTAAAAACTATCCACCAACATTTTTGACTGTTTATCTTCACTCATTCTGCGATTCTTGCCATACACCGGTAAAAATTTGATTTTTGATATGCGAGGCCTGGAGGTACAAAAATTTTAAAAATTTTTATGAAATATTGGTAATACGTAGATGTATGCGTGGTGTAATTTTCGTAAAGATCGGTCCCTATTTTCCTTTTTTTTTTTTTTGAGTTTTAAATTTCAAAGGAACCAAAAGAATGAATATGCTGTTTTGTACCGTTGTTAATACTATAACTCGTCAAAATTTTGAAAATTTTTGTGTACCCTTAGTCCGGATGTAAAAAATTTAATTTTGTCCGAAATGGGTGGGGGGGGGGAGTGGATGAAAAATTTTGGTAGTAAGTTTTTATATCGAAGGTAGACTTCGAATGAAATTTGAGCTGAAAATTAATTTCACTACCTCAGAAGGGCTTTGAGCTTTATGTAAAATTTTTAAAACCGTCCATCTCCACACGTATGATTATGTCCCTATCGATGGTGGCTTTAAATGTGCTATTCAGAAAGCGGTTTTCAATAAATTCGCGAAAAGTATTGATTTACTAGATTAATTATAATATTGCGAGTAGTATAGTCATTCGAATGAAAATTAAATGCGCACCGTTGTCTGTTGACAAATATTTTCAAATACACGAGTACCTAACAAGTGAACGTGTACGTAACTGCGCACAGATTTGGGAACTTCTCCATCATGGTAATTGTGGTTGTTGAAGGAATTCGCTTTTTTTTTAACTTACAATAAAAAATTTACGCAAACTTTCGATCAATTATGACTAGACTCGTGGAATACGGCGGCGTACTTCTTCCATCATCATCATCATCATCATCATTAACGGCTTATTAAAAAAATTATCAAAGAGAAAAAAATCGTTATAGCGTGTCGGCTTTTCTTTCTTTTTTTTTTTTTTTTTTTGTCTTCTAATTACGTTTTGTTTTATTTATATTCGTTTGTTTTTTCATTTTCCATATAATACAATTGTATCTATATAACTACGATTATTTCACTTCGTATTACGGTTGCGACAATGAATACGATGATGGTCTTAATTGTTTATTCATCTCGTCATCGGCGGAAGGTAGAATGGAAGACGGGGGCGAGGGCGAGGGCGAGGCAGATGGTTGAGGGTTGGTAACCGCGATGTCGTGTCATCGGTAACGAAACAGAGCATCATCGTATTGTTCTTGTAACACGATATTGGAAATCGACGCACGAGTTGGCTTCTATTTTCCTTATTGTTTTTGCTTTCTTCTTGTCCTTTTTTATTTCGCTTGTACAATTGTATCCGTCCTGGCATCCTATCTTTCTCTTAAGTATTTGTTCGAGTGTAATTTTCTCGCCAATCACTTAGTACATTACTTGTAAGACTAACTACACAGGCCTACGTATGTAGCATTTAGCTAGACCTGTACGCGTATAATTAATATATATATGTATATATACAGTGAGCAACATAAAGGTTGAGACCCTACCAAAAAAAAAATTCAGAACGCTCTAAAAGGGATAAAAAAGCATGGGTAAATGGCGAACTTGCCAGGTATGATTGGTAGGACATTACTAATGAGGTATTATGTAAAAAATTACGAAAATAAGTTGAAACAAAAAAGTTTCAGCCAAAAATATGCAGAAGGTGCTAAAAACATACGCAACGTAATGATTGAGACCATACGATTCACCAGTATTTTCACGCCTTTGTCCCAAGTATGAGTCATCGGTACGTCGGATAAGGTACTACACACAAATGCGTTACGCACGTACGTACAATATGCGTTTGTACCGCATCGAAAAATTCATAAAATTTTGATTAAATGCTCTCGAAATAAAAAATCCTGATTTCAATGTAAAATACATAAGAAATTCAATCCCTTTTTACAATTTCAGCCAAGGAACTGCGAATAAATTATATCGCAGCCTCCCAAATAAATAAAATGATATAAAATAGAACAC
>FIZR01025827.1:0-38428 GCA_900060175.1 Ferrisia virgata | reverse complement strand
ATAAGACGTATCCGGAGAATAGTTTGCCTATCCAAAAAATTGAAGGGGCTGAGATGTGCAATTTTTAAAATCTCATTTTAACCTAAACCTGATCTTCACTTTGAAAATTCATAGAAAAAAAACGAATGACGATAAAAATTCACGGTTTGCGCCAAAATACAATACATACTCACTAATATATGTGATATAAAAATTGGAGGTGAGAGTGAAGGGGTTGGAAATTATAGCGATTTAAATACCAAAAAATGTGCTGAAAATTTTCCATTTTTTTCAGTTTTTCCTTCATAAACTTCAAAAAAGCTATCATGACCTCCCCGTTTGAAAATTTTTTAAACAACCAGTAGTGCACTTTTCACTCCTCCCCCATCAAACAACCCAGCATAGAGCCTCAAAAAAACATTACATTCAGTTTGGTTTCATTTTGGGAGAGCGGGTGCCAAGGGACCAAAAACACAAAAATTGTTTTTTTTTGGGTCAATCAATAGAGAATCTAAAGTTGTATAACATATCCAAAAATCCGCCTCCTAGGTCAATTAGGGAGGGAGATATGAGGGGTTTCCTCCTTTTGACTTTAGATGGAAAAGGGTTGTTTCTCTTCTATCTCCCCACCAAAATGAGTTGAAAAGTTGAAATTTGGTATGTACATTCAGTAGGAGCCCTAGATGTGCCTTCTGGCGGTTCCAACTTTTCAATTCCATTGCACCCCCTCACAGCCCTGGAAATGTGATTTTCTCATTTTTGAGTTTTTTGAATTTCTTCCTCGCATAACTCTTCTCTAAATAGAGCTAGGAAGCTAAAATTTATTATGCATATTTGGTAGGGAACTCTACATGTGCCTTTTGGGGATCTCGACTTTTCAGCCCCATTACAACCCCTCACAGCCTAAAATATGTGAGTTTTCCTATTTTTTGAGTTTATTCCTCGCATTACTCCTCTCAAAATTGGGCTAGAAACTTGAAATTAGGTATGTACAGTCAGTAAGGGCGCTATATACGCCTTTTAGAGGGTTTGACTTTTTAGTTGCATTGAACCATTCCTATCCTCAACGCTAATTGGGAAAAAAGCATTTTTCAATTCTCATGATGGCCTTTTTTTTTCAATTTGTAAGCAACAAAACAATTTAACAAGCTGTAAATTTTTTTAAACCAGTTCAACCTTATATAATTGCCAACAATTTTTTCAAAAACTGTTAAAACTACTACAAGATACGTAGACGCACAATTTTTCCATGCAAACTCTCTTGAAAGAGAATAGAATGAAGTAATATTGAAAATGAAATGGGTTTGAGGTCGTTTACAAAACATTTCTAACCATCAATTAAGTATATTCAACTAAAAAATATGAAAATAATGTTTTAAAACTCGAATTTAATACCTTAAATTTTTCTAATGAAAATAGGGGGAAGTTTTTTAAGTAAGTATGCATCGAAATTCAATTTTTATTACTATACATTTCCTTGGAAATCATCATCAAACTGAACTCATTCACAAGAATACATCATTTTGTAAAAATTACAGCTCAATTTTTATGTTCATCGAATTACAATTTCTGCTCAACACTCAAATACCAAAACCCTCTTTTTTATTGGTTTACACCGCCATACTTTTCTCATTTTTTCATCTCAAACAGAATAAATTGGGAAAATACCAGCAACTCACAGTGAATAGTCAGACCTATCCGACGCCGATCTGCTTGAATGGTTGCCTATCAAGTAATACCGCAGACACTGCATATTTTTTTGCACTAAAAACTGCTAGTTTTTGCGTACTAGTGCTCCCAAAACGAAAAACCAATCGTTACAAAAATCGGAAGAGTTGTGTACAGATTGAGAAAATAACTGAAAACGATCGAGCAGAAAAATAGCCCAGATTAAAATCTGAAGGGACAGCGATCCAAAAAATTTTAAACATGTTACACTTTCAAACCTTGAGTTGAGCAATTTTTTCACACGACAGCTCAGCTTTTACTAAATTCCTCAACCCTCCACCCCCTCCCTAACATGGTGCTTTCAAAACAGTCATTCTCATCGGTAACACTGCTCACAGAGATTATTCATTTTTCACGCAAAAAAAAAGATACAAATTAAGTACATATCTGGGATATTACACGATAGGCAACCATTCAGGTAAATCGGCTCAGACGAGTCTCGCTGTTCGTTCGTCAGTCTAATTATTCACACCAAAAGATCTTCAAATCGCTCATCACGCTTCTAAACAGCAATCACCACCACCACGCCGTATAAATAAATAAATCAATAAATAAACCACATTTATATATGCGTAGTGCACCACCGACAACTGACACGGCATCGAGCGAGTGCCATTGCAAAAAAGCAGAAGCTACCGCTATAATAGTTGAATAAATCAAACCGCAATACGAGCAATAGTACGACGAGTATTAGTGGCAGCAAAAAACCACCATGCACCATTCCTCAAAACCAGTTTCAACTAGACTCGTAAATCATTCAATTAAACTCGACGATTATCGTATACACGGCCGTCCATTTAGTTAACATAATAAATAAAATGAAAATAAAAAAAAAAAAAATGCCAAAGCGAACGAGTTCAAATTAGGACCGAAGTGGATTAAACTAACGTCCGATTCTTATGCTAATAAACTTAAAATTTAATTTAATCCGATAGAACGCAGGCAGCCGAGTCGAGCCGAGCCACCACAACACCATATCCAACCTTCTCCTTTCTCACTTGGTAAGTAGATACTTCATCTTTTTCTACGTTACTTTTTTTTTTCCTACTTATATTCAATATACATAGCTACATACGTACGCGTATCTCCCAATTAAATCATATGGTTTTTCTTGCTCGAGATTTCCGTCCTCGGACGTGTCCGGAGTATAAAATTAATCCCTGTATGATTTTTCTATTTAACTTTTAAATAATCAGCGACGTACGAGAATTGTCGCGTAACACCGCAAAATGCGTAATATCGTTGATAAAAATCATTATTTACGAGTTAAAAGGTCAGCAAATGAATTTTACTTCTTTGTGGTGAACTTTGCATGCATCGTCGTCGATAAAACTCTCAAAATATATTGAGTCACACATTTTCATTGAGCGAGCTCTAACACGTACGAGTATTCGTTACCATTTAATAATACAGAAGAACGAGCAGACGTAGTCTAGCGAAGAAAAAATTCGTTTATGTAGGTTATTCTGTACGAATTTATAAAATGAATCAAAAAATAAAATCAGTTCACTTGGCGATAATTTTTTGTTAGAATGAATACAACGATTTTGATAACAACGTTTTTAACACGATAAACCGTAATTATCCGAACGTTATTGTTTGCTTAATGGATTCGAGTACAGCAAATTTATTGGAACCATTAATTTTACTACATATAAACGCTTACAAACAATAAACCAGTTGGCAACAATGGTTAATTGGGAACAAATCATGCACCTTTAAACGTACCGACGATACGAAGTAGAATCATTACGAAATCACTATTGAGAATATTTGAAATCGATACATATGCATAAATGATTTTTACTGAATAGTTTTAAAACGAATCGTTCACAAATGAATAAGAATTGCAAAACATAATAAAATTTCTGGCAAAGGTGGAGAGATTACACCTAATTACGAATATGTCAAATATTTACAACATCGATCGGCAAAACTGGTCATTTTTTTTTCCGAAATCAATAAACTAAATCCCAACTGAATCGTTCGCGACCGCGTCTTGAAAAAAAAATGGATACACTTCCGAAAACAACATACCTCAGATTTTCATCAAAATTGGTACAGAGCTGTTTTTTTGAGATGCAAAATAAGAACATGACCGTGAAAATTGGCGACAATGAACCGAATTTGAGATAAACCGGTTTTATTTTCCAACTACCTATATTTGTGTTTTAATAAGTATTCGTAAGGAGCTGTTTCTTGGAGTGCAGAACACGAATACGACTGTGAAAGATGATAAGGCTGAACTCATTTCAAGATGAACCGATTTAATTTTTCAAATCTAGCCAGATTTTTACGAAAATTGCTTCACTTCTATTTTTGGATACGCAGAAAACCAAACTGATGATGAAACATATCGCAGATGAAACGGTTCTGATGAAATGAACCAGTTTATCAACAAATTAATTAAAATTCGTAACACTCTTTTGAAACTTTGGACATTATAACTGGTTCTTGATGAAGCAGTAATGAGATAAACTGGTTTTATTTCTAAAATATTGAACTGGTTTCAAGACGTACCAGTAAAATTTTGCAAATCTAGCCCGATTTTCCTGAAAATAGGTATACTTCTATTTTTGGATACGTTGAAAACGAAACTGACCTTGAAAAATAAGGCTCACAAACCGGTTCTGAAATGAGCCAGTTTATCAACAAATTAATTCAAATTTGCAACATTTTTTTTTTTAAATTCGTAATCAGTCATGTTTTGAAGCGTTAAATACAAATTCAATTTTAAAATTGGTTTCAGGTGAACCAGTATTGGAATAAAACTGGTTTCATTTCCAAAATTTAAACGGATTTTGACTGAAATTTAATACGTAATAGATTTACTATCTGTAGCTTGAAATAATTAATTTTACAAATATATCTGTATTTTTAGACAAATACAAGTACAGAGCCGCATTTTTTTCAGTAGCAAAACCCGAATTATTTCACAATTTTTACAACCACAATATATTAGAAAACACTCAAACATAATATTATGAAAAAATGTAACCCATTATTTCTAATTCAAAATAGGTACCCAGCTAAATCATAATCAAATTGAAAATGCTCAAACACAATTGGAGAAACGTAGTCAATTGAATTTCTTGCAGAAATGTAAGGTTTATAGCATTCTGGTTAACAGATTATAATATCTCTAACTTTTTTTTTCAAATTTTGATGAATATATTGATGAGCTGATCAAATTCGTGTTTAGCGTTAAAAAAATAGTCATATACCAATTTTCACAAAAATCCTGCTAGATTTTTTCAAAACTGAACCGGTTTATCTAGTCATTGGTTTCTCTGGAACCATTTTCAAGGTCGCGTGAGGCTGATCATAAATTTTGAAATTTCTTTTGCGAATTTTGATAAATTTATTGATAAACTGGTTCATTTTAAAACTGGTTCATTATAAAACCGGTTCATAGGCGATAATTTTTATGGTAGTTTTTTTTTCGCGTACCCAAAAATAGTGGCATACAAATTTTCACAAAAATTCCACCGCATTTGCAAAATTAAACCGGTTTATTTTTAAATCTAGTTTTCTTACAACTATTTTAACATTCAGATTCATATTCAATACCTCAGAAAACAACTGTATACCAATTTTAATACAAACATGGTTATAAAATGAAACCGATCTATCTCGAAACCGGTTCATCGTCACTAATTTTTACGGCCATATTCGTTTTTTGCATCCCAAAACACAACTTTTGACATGGACATATCTTAGAGTGGGAATTCATTTTGTAAAAGTGTAATGTTTTTGATCAAAAACTCACGCTGAAGGGTGATTATGATGTTAAAATGTTGACATGGTTGTCTAATTAAAAAAACTAAAACAATAGCCAATTAAAAAAATAAAAAAATGAAAAAGTTGAAATAAAAATAATGAAAAAACAAAAAAATTAAAAAATTGAAAAATAAAAAAATAAAATAAAACAATTTATTTTATTTTCCCTTTCAGGGAAAAATTGTAGATCAAGGATATAACACCTACTCACCAATTTCTCTTCGTATTCATCTTACTTAGACATTTTAACATAAAGTGCAAAAGTTAATCATTCGTCTTTCATCAGAAACTGAAAAATTTAATCATCATTTTTTGCACACTTCACGTTTCATCAAAAACGTAAAAGATCTACTCACCAATTTCTTTTCACATTTATTCAACTTGAATATTTTAACATAAAGTGCAGAAATTAAAAACCATCATCATAAATTTTTCCGCACTTAATATTTCATAAATAAATTTCTTCAATTTTTTAAATTATTTATTGTTTATTTTTTTTTTATGTATTAATTTTTTCAATTGGACATCCGTGTTGATATTTCAACATAAAGTGCAAAAGTTATTCATAATCATCTTTCAATGTCAGTTTTTGATCAAATGCTTCAAATTAGAAACATAACGCAACACATTACTCAACTCACACATTTCAATATGAAGTCCAAAAATCATTCATACTCATCTTTCATCGTGAGTTTTTGAGGAAAAATTTCAATTGAAAATTCTTACTTCTTTTTCACTTTTATTTCGTATGTTCTAATATACAATCATAAAATCAATCATCACTTTTCTTCATTCCTCTTTGCACTTGACATATCAACCCCCCTCCCCCTCCAGACAAATCCATATCAAAATTTTAACTTAAAGTTAAAAATCAACCAAACTCATCTTTCATCTTGCATTTTATCGAACTGTCCCACCTTCAAGACATATGCATGCCAACATTTTAATATAAAGACCAAAAATCAAAAACGTTACACATTTCAAAAACTGACCCCCCAGGATTAAGACATATCCATGTCAAAAATTAAAAATTTTTTTAAAATAACAAAAATTGAAAATACTGAAAAATTAAAAAATTAAAAATACTAAAAGATTAAAGAAAAACAGATAAATTTTTAAAATAAAAATAATAAAAAAAAGAAAAAATTTGAAAAAAATTTTTGATTAAAAACTCGTGATGATAGAGGATTTTATAATTTTCATTTTGGTATAGGAAATTATAAAATCAAATGTCAAAATGAAGTGAAGAGAAGAGTAAACTTTTTAAATTTAAAGTGCTCGATCAAAAACTCGAAATAAAAGATGATTAATTTATTATGAATGATTTTTGCATTTTATATTGAAATGTTGATACGGATACGTTAAATATAGATGACCTAAAATCCTTCGCTGGAAAGGAAAAGCGCCAAAATTTTTTTCCAAAAAAAAGCGTTTTTTGGATATTTTGAGCGAGAAGGTCAGTGGAATTTTTTTGTTTACACTTGAAAAAAACAACATTTCTCCTCGAAAAATTGGCAGATCGAGCTATAATTTGAAACCGAGATATAGGATGCAATTTTTTAGAACACTGCGCATTTCTTTTTTCGAAATTTTGTTCGTTAACATTTATTTTTGACCTTAAAAATGAAGACCATTCTTCGTTCAATTTTTTTTTTTTTCACAGGAAAGCGTTTTTTGGATATTCTGAGCGAGGATCATCAGCAGAATTTCCTTGTTTACACTCGAAAAAAACAATATTTCTCCTCGAAAAATTGACAGATCGTGCTAAAATTTGAAACAGAAATAAAGTATGAAATTTTGAAAAACACTTTGCATTTCTTTTATCGAAATTTTGATCGTCAACATTTATTTTTGACCTTAAAAATGAAGACCATTCTTCGTCCAAATTTTGTTCACAGATAATTTGGAAAATCCGAGATCAAGGGCATTTCACTGATGCATTTCATTGCGAAGCTTGAACTCTCTAACACGATAAAATAATTATTTTAAACTGCAACCAATTTAATCCAAAATCTAATGAAGAAATTCTACATTCGAAACCAGCCAAAATACCAAATCGCTTCATACAATTAAGTACTTACTACTTAGCCGCTTACCAGCTGCTTTGTCTGTTTTCAACTCATCACAGACGAAAACATTTAATTATACGTGTTTGAGAAATAAGATCAAGCTTTAGACACAGCAACCCTCGACGCGAATACCATTTCATAAGTTCGAACGTACATATAACGCTTAGCTTCATCCAGTACACACATAACAAAAGGTCACACAAGATGCTTTGAAATTTCAAAACGTCGCTAACCTCTAGCTTATTCGATATCGGGTTACGAATGCAAAAATACTTTCTTCGCGAAGCACATACATTATACATCTTTCGGGGACACGAAATTCATGAATGGTACATATAATACTAACACAAACACCGATACACATACAGACAGGCGAAAATTTACCCCAAATACGTTACCAGTTTGTATATAGCATGTGAAATCGTGTAGAAATTTTCAACGTAAAGCGTAGACAAAGACAGCTACATTACAAAACCAAATTTCTACGCGGCGGTTTTTCTCACCTCATCGCGTATACAGTGTTGCATTTGTAGGTAAATGCTTTACAATGAAAATTCTAATAAAATACGCCATAAATGTATATTTCTGAAAGCCACCTTTTGCACAATAATAATAAATACATACATACATACGTCGTAATAATTAATGAAACAGAACATGGCATGGTATGGTATGGCGTGAGATGAACGTGTGTAAGTTAAAGCACCCGCCAACTAATCATTGTGTCTAATAATAGAATCATTTCGAACATGCTCCGATGATTTAATTATTTTAAAATTTTTACTTTACCTCTCCTTGAGTCATTTTCACGCGTTACATATTCGCGTATATGAAAACTAATTTAAAAAAAAAAAAAAAAACAAACAAAACGGACGAAATTATCGACGAGATGAAAATTTTACGCAATGTTATAGCACAAATTCACGAGTACTTCGAGGAGGATAGTTTTGTAGTAATTTCAAATTAATAAGTTCTTCGTACCGAGTGCTAAATATTTCAAGAACAGGTAAGCTCGGAGCAATTCTTTCTCCCCCTCACCCCCCTCCCATATAGATAGGTAAAAGTTTATTTCGAGATGAAAATATACACCTTTTTGATCGATAAAGTCCCTGGAAGTGCGAGATTACCATCGAATACTCGTAGACGTGCTTAACGTCTACATAACTCGAACGAGAAAAAGTATAATATTATATTCCACCGCAGTATAGATTTAATTCAGTATTAATTAAACCCTGTAGCAAAACGGAGTTATTATAATGCGAGAAAACAAACTTTCCTAACAATAGAGAAATTAGAAAAAAAAAAAAAAAATTGAAAAAAGTATACTACTGATAGCGAAATGAACGCCATCCGATACATTGTGTTTTTTTTTTATTATCTGGAATCTTGCATTTGCATGTAATGCACGCTTCGCATAACACCGTAATAACATTTTAAACATTATGTCATACCATACCCACACTCCCACAAACTTTACACTCCCCCATTTTGTTTTCAAACGCGAACAGCAGCGAATACGATGCGAGGAAAACATTCACTAATACTTTTCCTTTCTCCGATTACATTTCACCGGCTACGAGCAAATAAATCTAAATAATTATTCGCTATACGAGAGTACAGACGAGATGAAAAAAGCTCGATGAAAAAGCTCTATGACAGCTTTTAACGAGTACACGCGTCGAGAAATGTTACGTAAGGTCTTGTTCGAGGACTGGAGTACGAGTATTTTTCATTGAAGAGAGAGAAAAAAAAAGGGGTTGCGAACCCTATTACATATTCACACTACGCTATGGATACGGTAACGTAACAGCCACGTAAATAGATATCAGCCGAATGCAAAAGTCCTTTTGATAAGCGTCGTTTACTCGTCTGTGAATTAAAACCCCGACTCGGAGAAGTTTCACTCTTGGCTAATAAAAATTTGCGAAATATTCGCAAGCGGAAAAATAAAGAAAAAAATGCGTTTCTTTATACCAGAAATAAAAAAAAAAAAAAAAAAAAAAACACGATCGAACTGACCCTGAAATAACTTGATGTTCGATATAAAAAAATTTTTTTACATCGTTATACGACTGGTTAAACGTAAATGATACATACGTAAAGCAAGATTTACTATGCAAACGTTACAGGGAAAAAAAAAAATCTTTCGAAAAATATCTCATTCATTGCGGTCAAAATATTTTCATTAGATCACAAAGCTTAATCAGACTAGAAATTATATTAGTTTGCAATCAAAATAACGAACAACGGACCCATGTCAAGTAAAATTTCATACGCCAGTTAATCCGACGTTTTTACCATGACCTGTTGAATATTATAGGTACTTTCACTGGAAAATAAATTTTTTTTCAAACGTAATTATCGAAGATAATTAGATGCCGATAAATTTGTCACGAAAAAAACATTAAAAAATATAAATATAGAATACTCGTATACAACGTGAATTGACATCCAATTAGTAATACTCCAAACACATACCACGATTCATTAAAATTATTAATAAATACTTTACGAAAAGCGGCGTAATTTGAACTTACGATAATGCATAGTAAAAAGATGACTTTAATAATGCGATAATTAACGAGAGAAAAAAAATTAAAAATGAAATTTGAACTCACCATCTTTCATTACATTCGAGGAGCAACTTGTTTCACAATTATTCATCAGCATCGAACGTGTTCGTAAAAATCTAATGTGATTCCGCAACTTGGAGGGAAAACAACTCCATCGGTTACCGGAAACAAGCACAAACTTACAACTTTCCACGAGCTTTTTTTAAAAACTACCTCGATACAACGTAAAGCGCAAGTTACAACTTACCAACGTTCCCAAACATAAACAAAAACAACTCGAGCTTTTTTGCGGAATGCATTCGCAGTAAAATTCAAGTACCGTGACAAAAACACCGGTCACGTACAATGCCACGACTTCACGAAGAATAGGTAGTTGAACAGCACCTATACAAACAATTTTATTTTAAATGTTTTTTCTTTTTTTATTTGTTTTTAATAAAAAATGAAAATAATACGTGAAAAATGAATAGAAATTAATTCAGTACAGTAGCCAATTCATTGCTTCAATTCTCTTTCAACCAGCACGTAATTTTGTAAAATAAGTGTTATAACAACTAACCTGAAGAGTAAATTATTACTACTTATGATTATTATTTTAATCAATGCTAGGGATAGAAGAACAACGAAGAACTGAGAACCAAAAACTTAAATATCATGCGATTTTAAAAAAACAAGAACAAAAAAGAGAACAACAAAGTTGACAGATTGAAGAACAAAATCAAAATGAGAGCAATGAAAGTAATTTTACCATTTTGCAGAACAAGAAAAAACCTTGAAAATCTCAACTATTTTTCGTTCTTTTTTTCATTTTTTTGAATTTCAGCTAATAATTTTTTGATTTGTTGTAATTTAAGCGCATTTTAGTGATTTTTCCGAGGTCCTGCTCTCGTTTTCATCAACTTTTTCATTAATTTGATGACTTCTAGTCAATTTTTTCAAAATTTTGGAGGTTGAGTTGATTAGCCAAAACCAATAAGAACGAGACGGGAGAAGGACAGAAAACAAGAATAATATTGCAAAAACCACAAAGAACAAGAACAAAACGAGAGCAAATTTTACAAATCCTAAATAAAAACAAAACTAACAAGAACAAAAATTGTGATTTGTGAGAACGAGAATAAAAACGAGAACCAAAGTTGACTCGTTTTTCCATCCCTGAGGTCATCAATCACCACTTTAAATTTATTTAAAGATTTAAAATATCTTCTTATTGAAATCAATTTTAATATTGTAAAATAAAATTTTCTTATCTACCATCAAATATTAATCATGAATCATTTCATTACCTTACATCAAATGATAATTCATTTATGCTGTTCTTTCTTCAAATGATCAACATCGTTTCATAAAACAGAAGTGTTTCACGTAACATTTAATTAATTTGAAATCATAGTCAACGTTACGATATAAATGTAATATCAAACCTCTATTAAGTATGTATTGTAAGTCAGTAATATAAATACTTTGAAACGTCTTCAATCGGATCAGTCATAAACCAACGAATAATGTGCAGAATGAACTACAAATTGATTTACTTTCATCATTTCATTTTACCTCCATCATTCTTTTCGTTTGAACTAATGAAGTACACAGTTTAATGCATAATTACTTAGATTGAGAGACAATCATTTTAAGATAAACTTTTGAGTTGAAATATAATTGTCATGCAGTTACTTTCTAACTAGCATTCAATTTTTTAACGACGGAATTTTCATTGCATCTGTACTCCAGAATGTCTAAAATGTTAAACACTGAACTGATACAGAATATTTGTAAAATTTATAGAACTTCGAGTATTCTATATTTAAATCGAAAAAAAAATCCAATACCATAATCCATTAACATTTTACAACTTCATTCAGTTTCAGTATATACGATCTACGAATATACACAATAGATACATACCAGTTGGTTCAATTCGCTGAAACAATCCGTATAAAACGCTCGTTCAACACACCGGCAATTCGGCTTTTATAGTACACTATTAAGCGAGCCACCGTCTACTATCACTACACCTTTCTGTTATCACTTTTCAAAATTCCAATTCGTATGCATAATTTTCCGATAATCTCTAAAATGTTCGCGAATGTCATTATAAAAATATCAACCAACAAATCTATACCGATTTCGATTCTTGCATCGTCATTTGCGAAATACGCTACACAATCGAGTGCAAGTAGTATATCTTCTAGTATACCTTTTAATTATGATATTCCTGCTGAATGTCAACATTACACCGATATATTTCTACGTGATATGACAATAGTTCCAAATTTCATCTCAGAATCCGAAGAAAACACACTATTCAACGAAGTGCAGTCCGATCTACGTCGCAGACGATACGAATACAATCATTGGGACGATGCCATAGTAGGATTTCGCGAACTCGAACGACTCCAGTGGAATACTGAAAATCAGAAAATTATCGAAAGAATTAGAAAATTTGCATTTCCTCCGAGTTGTGGTATCATCAACCATGTTCATGTGCTGGATTTACACGAAACTGGTTACATTAAACCTCATGTTGATAGTGTGAAATTTTGCGGCAATACAATTGCCGGTATTAGTTTACTATCTGATAGTATAATGCGTTTGATTATGGAACAGAATCAGTCAATTAAAATAGATGTATTATTACCTCGCAGATCTTTATATGTAATGCGTGACGATGTCAGATTCAAATTTACCCACGAAGTATTGAAGAAAGACGAATCTGTATTCAAAGGTATAAATGTCGAAAGAGGTAGAAGAATATCCATCATATGTCGTAATGAAGTTCTTAATACAAAGTAAAAATATTTTCTTTAGTTAATTTTGATTTAAAAACTCTACGGTCTCTCCCGTTTACTTAGTTGTATGTACCTAAGACATAATGTGTGTAAATAATTTACTTACTTCGTTGTTCTTTATTCTGTGATATATGTTCATTTTTAAGTTAATTATGTAACGATATTCCTCTCGCATTATATTTACTATGTTTGAATTTATAAATTTATCGTATTAATTTGACAATTATTCGACTATTATCGCGTAGAAAACTTCAAATTTGAATTCGGTTCTGGATTGTACTAGTGTCGGTTTCAGAGGTACAATTAATGTCTACAAAAAACGAGGTGATAACATAAATAAAGAAAGGATGATTTCTATTAAAATGAGATTACGTTAGTGTTGGTTACTTTCAGGTATACTTTTAGGTCTTTTGTAGTTTTGTTAGCTTCACATATTTTCAGGGTTTTACCAATTATATCATCCGAACATTCATCTACTATCAACTTGAATCAAACATTGTGAATAGTGAATCATCACCACTGCAATAATAACATTTCAAACAGGTGGTGAGATTATAATTCTATTCTATCGAAATATCAAAATTTATAGGTTCCATGATGAGTACTGATCGAACAACCCACGTATAAAAACATATTTATTTCCATGCAATGGCGAAACAATGATATCATATTAATAAGCTAAAAAATAAAATTAATAGTAATTAAACTATAACATTGATGAAATAGAACAGATACACACTCTCGATTCCATAAAATGATTCAAATCACTACGTTCACATAATAACTACTCGAAAATAAATAAAATGACTAGCCAAATTGAATATGTCAATTATGGATAAATCCATCTTAGTTTATTACAATCAAGTACAAAAATAATAAATATATGTACAAAATGTTTGGAATTAATTTGATATGAACATAACAGTATAACAGGAGACCTTAATAAAATTACACATTTATACATACTACTTATTATAGGTATCGCAAATGCAAAATAATTTACAATATAAATCACATTTTTAAAATAACAAAAACGAAATCTTAAATGCAATACGTTTCATAAATTACTTACTGCATGTATAGAAGTGGTTTATTTTTTTTTACAACAAATACATTTTAATTTTTTTCAACATTTCCAACAATTTCTAAATTAGACGACGGAAAGTAATATGTAAAGTTGGCCTAAAAAGAAAAAGTAGAAAATATTTATAAACAATCTAAACCTCGCACGAATATCTTTATTATTTAATGACAAGTCACCTATTTCAAATAATGGAAAAGTTCAAGCGAGAATTGAAAAAAAATGTACGTAGTTAAATTACATACGACTTCACGCAAGTTCATTATTTAATTTCGTAGTACATAAGAATCCAAAGCAAATAGTAAAAGGCCAGAAATTGGCTGTGTTTCGAAATGAAGTTTTTAAAAGCGTTTAAAAAACAATTTGAAAGAATTGACTCAATTACAAGTTTGAATACTTGGAAAGCAACTAATTCTAAGACAAATAATAATTATAATAATAGTAAAGATGAAGAAAAAAAAAGAAACAATCGTACATTTTCAATTAGGTACGTACCTACGTAATATGTATATAAATCGATATGCGAGACTAGTTCGTTATACTGAGCACATTTGGGGTATGTTATTAAAAATTAAAGGAAGATATAATTGGATATGATTGGCGAGTAAACATTATTAGAAAAGAAAACATCCCGTATAATAAAATGGCAACAAAAACATCATACATAATACGAGTATAATTTAGAATAAAAAAAAAATAAATAAGTCGCAATGAAAATGGTATGTCACAAGAAATTCAGTACGTACTACGTACAAGTTGAATACGTGTACGATGTTGAGATATCACAACCTGGAAAAATAAACTACACGTTTTGAAACAATTGCGTACTTCGACTGGAATAAATCTTCTTTTAACGTCTTTACTCGTGTTCGCTCAAATTTCGTATCAAATGTTCGTATTCTTCCAAAGTCATCTCTACTTCTTCGTCGTTTTCGTTAAAATACCCGTATGAATTTCTTCTTCGACGTCTTCTAGCTTGCTGAGTAGTCACTTCGATGCATAAAACAGCGAATCGATTATTACACGAGAATTCCTCTTGCGATAGTAATTTATTTTTAAATAACGACGAAGCGAATGCAACTTTATCGGTACTGCCGGTATTCCAAGCGTCGCAATATGAATCCATCGCACGTTTCCCATTAGGATGTGCCCCATGCCAGATTATTTTCTGCGGCCTAAACAACAACAACGAAAACCGCAACAACGATGAAAAAATATGCACAAAAGAACGTAACCCACCCACCGGTAATATTATAATTCCATTTTTTTTCCTCTATCACTGCGAAGCTTACCAGCTTAAATCTGTGAAAATATTTTTACCGCCGAAGCTATAAATACGAGGTTGTTGCGAGAAAACTCCACCTTCTCCGTTGAAAAGAGATTTCCACGAATTAAACAACACTTCTCCCTGGTAAATGCGCGATAAAAAAAATCACCGGATTAATTGTAGGTATAAATCGTATGTACCTATATTGACTATGCGTATCCGCAGGTAAAGTGTCCGTTTGGAATTTTACTCACCTTTAGATTTACGACAGGTAAATCTCTATCTTGATATCTAACTATTGAATCAATATTCTGTATCCTCGACGCTAAGAATGCCCTAAATGTACCTTTTAAGCCAGCTTTTCTCGATTGCCTGTAGCACGAGTAATCTGCATTTTGTACTCCGTGCATGTCACCGGAATATGGCTCGTTTAGCGCCGCCAATCGAAGCTGAAATTTCATGGGAAATTATCATTAACGATGATGTGTCGTCTGCTAAGATTTTTAGTACTTCGTTTTGGTTGTAGAGCTTACCATTTTGGGATGATGCCACTAAACGTCAAATTACGATAGCAGTAAAATAAAGAAAGAAATGGACAAATTAATACCTTTTTACCATGAATCGTTTTGGTCTAAATATTGATGTTAGATTTTGACAAATGTTGGAAACTTCCATGTTTTCGACTATCGTAGTCTATTTTGAAAAAGGTCACAAGTAGAGTTCCTAATACAAGTTTTCATTTTTTCGCTTAAAAATTATACCGGGTGCTTAAATGAAGTCTGACACCCCCCCCCCCCTTCATTAGTGATAATTTCATACTAAAAGCACTTAGTTGGCAACATGTAATAAAAATAAAAGCAAACACAATTGGTTGTAATTTGAAAATACAACCAATCATCTTTGCTTATACAGCGTGTTCAATTCATTCTGGCAACCCCTTTAGCAAAATGAGAATTTTTTGGTGACAAAAATGTGAAGTTGGCAACTTGTTTCTAGAAATACCAATACGAGGCGTTGGAAAATGAGAATACATAGAAACAGTTTGCCAACTTCACATTTTTAACACGAAAAATTCTCATCTTGTTAAGAGGGTGCCAGAATCAATTGAACAGAGTCTTTGGTGCACAAAAATATCATATTTGAAAAGGGGGAGTCAGACTTCATATAAGCACGACAGCACCCGGTATTCTGGGGTAGATCGAGATTCTTAATTTCAAAGTTCAAATATTTTAAATTCATAGTCAATTTCTAATCGTTCATTGATAGCTTACCCTTCCCCTATTTTTGAAGTGATAAAAATGAATGAATGTTTCCAATTTTAACAAGTAACAATGATCTCTTCGTTCTTTGATCTTTCAGTTACTCACTTCGCTTTGATTGTCTGTATTTATTTCTCTCTCCATTAACTAAATCAGGGATGAAAGAACAACGAAGAATAGAGAACCAAAAACGTAAAGAACATGTGATTGTAGAGAACAAGAACAAAAAAAAAAGAACAAAGATGAGTGATTGAAGAACGAAACAAAAACGAGAACAATAAAAGCAATTATATCATTTTTGTAGAAAAAGAAAAAACCTTGTAAATTCATTTCAAAGAACAAGAACGAGAATAACATTGTTTCGCTGTTTTCGTTGTT
The DNA here is from genome assembly GCA_900060175.1 of Ferrisia virgata. NCBI lineage: Eukaryota > Metazoa > Arthropoda > Insecta > Hemiptera > Pseudococcidae > Ferrisia > Ferrisia virgata. The sequence continues at coordinate 21,525 of FIZR01025827.1, read as the reverse complement.
TTTTCCAAAGTTTTACTCTAGTTTTCATTAACTTTTTCATTGATTTGACGACTTTTGTCAAATTTTCAAAAATTTGGAGGTTGAGTTAAACAGCAAAAACCGGTGAGAATGAGAACAGAGAACCAAACAAAACTAAATAAAAAACAAGAATAGAAAACGAGAACAATATTTCAAGAACCATGAAGAATGAGAACAAAATGAAAACAATGTTTATAAATTTTAAATGAAAACAAAACTAACAAGAACAAAAATTTTGATTCGTGAAAATAAGAAAAATAACGAGAACCAAAATTCGCCCGTTCTTTCACCCCTGAACAAAATCTCCATCTTTTTTCTCTTCTATTTCACATTTTCTCATCGCTGTTAGGAATTTCATTCATCTTTCCTCTTTTATTCTACCACTCCCCCTCACTCTACGTATACAAAAAGAAAAATACAAGATATTTTTTTTTTAGTTCGGGATATTTTTGAAGATAGATATTCGGAAATATGCGTTTGTTCGCAAATACCTAACACTAACGTGAAAAATTTTGCTAATCTTACCCCTCTCGTCAAAACTTTACCCCACAACGTAGTTAAAATTCAAATCTCTCTTAATGACTACTTTGCTTTTCATCGTGATAAAGATAAACCGTTGAAATATTAATACTCACATTAGGACTATCCTTAAGAGCATAGTTATTGATCAAATTGGATGCTTCAAAATGTGGGGCACCTTCGCTGGTAGAATAAGGTAACGATGTTGTAGAAGCTGGCAACGTGACAACCGAACCCAACTGTAAATGTGAATCAACCCGGTACGGTAATTACTCTAATATTAATATTTATTCTAGTTACATTTTTATCGCGATAAGAGATTTGTAACGGTACGATCTCGGCGATGCATTAACATCATTTCATCGTATTTCGTACAACGCAACGTACAAAGTACGATTTCCGAAATATCGCCAACGTTGTTGGAACGATGATGCTTTGGTGTTTGGCGACTCGGAAATGTTACAAAAATAACGAAAAATTTGCACGCTTTCGCAAGGTACAAATACACAAATACCTTTTTGAATGAAAATTACTAAGCTCAATTTACCTGAAGGTATTGCCATCCATTATTTACTCTTACAAGTACTGCTTCTTCATCAATGATATATGAAATAGTACCTAAAGGACTGGCCGCGGATACCTGTAAATTTCAACCAATTCATTATTTAATGAGATACCTTCATCGGTAATGAAAGACCGAATATCGTACAGCGTAGTTGAAAATTTATTAAAAGCGGACTTTTTCACGAGTAAGATAAGACGACGATGACGAAGGGAAAAAAAGAAAAAAAATCATATTTTTAATTAATCATATTCGCTATGTAGTTTTAATTTAAAAGGATGAATTTCCATATCTAGAGTTTTTTTTTCGTCAAGTTGTACGAACGATATCGCCATCATTGCTATTTTGTGTAGGCCCAGGTTGGTATGATATCTACTTTACGATATTAATGAAAATATTAAATGAAAAAATTATTTAATCTTGTATATTTACGTACTTTAAGCATAGCTTCTTTTGTACTAAATACGATAGCTCCTGGTACAACTTTAACATCTGCGTTGGTAACTTGTCTGTTATAATAGGGCTGACGAGATGCATCTGAAAACCACGAAAAATAAATTGTTAATAAATAGCGTTAAATGCAACTGAACGAGCATTTTATTACCTAACCCGGTCTTTCATCTCTATTTTAATGTAAATAAATTACACGTGTAGTTGTCTATTATGTACTCACCAATATCGTCGAAATTATTTCTGAACGATTTATTTAAATTTTTTAACGCTTTTAAACTATCCATTCCTCCCGCATCTTAAATAAGCAGCCGATAAACAGTTCGAAAATAGTATCATATTTACATGCTTAATTGCTTATATAGCTTAAGTTTATTTTCATTAATATGAATAAACGATTTTTGTTTTTGTTTTTTTGTGGAAAACATCTTTTATGATATAAGAGATAATAAAGAAGGAATGTTATTCTTTTAGATGACTAGTTTTAAATATAATCTGCTATTCGTACCTGTTCTACTTGATGGCGTATAGCTCACTTCTCCATATGAATGATCATAAGGTGATAGTCCTGGCTCCCCTGGTTCACCTTTTGGTCCAACAACCGATATTCCAGGATTTCCCTACGTAAAAGTGTTAATATTTCGAGAGTGAGAATCACAGGTAAAACAACATCGTGACAAATATCAAGTTTTTAAACGATTTTTTCATTTTCAAAAAATTCAATCTAAATTTTTGAAAAGGTTTTAAAATGGCAGTGGGAGGAAGGGGGAATAAAGTATTCGACGATTGCATATGTATATTCAGATATGAAAAAGATGTACTAGTTTAAAAAAAGAGAAGAATGGTATTTTAACCCTATTAATCCTACTAATACTCATCTCAGGTCAGGAGAAAGGAGGGAAAAGAAGTGGAACTCTGAACTGTAATCCCTTTTTGCCTGGAACAGAAGATTTCCATCTCACTGTTTCCGTGTGTATAATTGAAACAAGTTAGTCTAGAAAAGTAAGGGATGCATGTAGATAGCAGAGTTGAGTACCAATCTCAATCCCAGTACCAAACCCTACAGAATTTCAGGATTTTTGAGAAAATCCCAATACCAGTATCATGCTGTCCAGGTAAAATCACAGTACCAGACTACGACCGGTATCATACCACTCAATTCAAAATCCCAACGCCAAGTACTAGTGCCATGCTGTCTGGTTTAAAATCCCAACACTAAATACTAGTGCTATACCACCTGGTACAAAATTCCAAAACCAAACACCAGTACCATACCGCCCAGTTCAGAATCCCAATACCAAGTACCAGTACCATGCCACCCAGTTCAAAATCCAAATACTAAAAACCAGTAGCATATGACCCAGTTCAGAATCCTAATACCAAGTAGTGGTACCAGAACTCTTGTTCGAAATCCCAACACTGCGCTACCAGTATCATACCACCAGTACCAGTACTAATATAAATCGCACAGTACTAGCCGTACTCCGCTTAATTTTTTCTTTGAAATAAGAGCGTGGATAATAGATTGATGCAAATAAAACGCCAATTATCAAGCTAGTACTCGTGGTAATTGATAATTAGTAATTTATACCACAGCAAAACCCCAGTACCGAACTGCCAGTACCATATCACGAAATTGAAATTCCCAATACTAAGTACTACTAGTATCATACCACCTCGTTCTAAATCTTAATACAAAGAACTAGTACCGGTTCAAAATCCCAATACCATATCACCAAAATCGAAATCCCAATACCAAGTAGAACCAGTACCATACCACCCAGTTCAAAATACCAATACTAAGTACCGCCAGTACCATCTTGCCCAGTTCAAAGTCTGAGTCCTATACCATCCAACTGAAAATACCAATACCAAATACCACCAATACAATCTTGCTTGGTTTGAAATCCAAGTACCAAACTGCCCAGTCCAGAATCCTAATCATACCACTCCGTTCAAAATCCCAATACTAAATATCGCCAGTACCATACTGCCCAGTTCAAAATACCAATAACAAGTACCAGTACCATACCACCCAGTTCAAAATCTCAATACCAAGTACTATCAGTACCATTCTTCCCAGTTCAGAATCCCAGTACCATACTGCTCAGTTGGAATTCCCGATATCAGGTACTACTAATACCATACTACCCGGTTCAAAATCCCAATACTAAGTACCAGTACCACACTGCCATAGATTAACTTTCTATGATACCTTTCAATTCAAAATACCAAAATTTAAACAGCTACTGGTACAGATCAAAACATGCAAAGATGACATTTTGTATACTTTCATTGTACCATTCATTTTCAGCATTAATTTTTGTATTTGATTTTTTTATCGACATTTATCTATGACTTCTTCAATTTTTTAACTAGGCAAAAAATAAACATGATTACCACTTCCATACTTAAAAATTTGTTCTAATTTCAATATTTCAAAAAAAAATTATCCCTTCAATTTTCAAGGTATGCAATTTATTCATATAACGCGTTTTTCTATAGAGGCACTTGAGAGTCACTTACTGGACACCTTGTATAATTTCATTATAAGAAGATTTTTGTCAAAATTGGCCACCAAAAAAAAATGTATAAAAAATTTATATGTAGTTACCGAAGTATTCAACTCGTTAAGAAAAATAAAATCGACTCGATGGAAAGAAAAACTGGTAGCATAATACTTAAGAAAAGTGCATTTTACGAAGCCTTATTTTCATTTTTAATATATATAATTAAATGTGCTCTACAAGACGTAATATCTTCTCGCAAAACACTCGTAATTATACGAGAATTTCTGGGAAAGAATTAAAAAGAAAAAAAAAAAGAAAAAAAAAATGCAAGAAACCAGCAGCAGTCAAACTTGTACAACGAGTTAAAATTTGATTTCTATGTAAGAAAAACCACTCTTGGTATCTTATAATAATATTCGCGAACGAAAAAGAAAAAAAATAATGCTACGGAAGATAAAAAGAATAAATGAAAAGAAACCACGTCAAGTTGCAGATTCATAATAGGAATTTCATATTTAACGAATTAAAAAAAAGAAAAAGAAAAATATAACCGGCGAATAAATTAATCAAAAATTTTCTTAACAAAATACTAACAGGAGGTCCAGGCGGTCCGGGCGGTCCCGGTGGACCTGGAACGGGCGTGTAAAGTGTTCTATCAATTTCTGCTGGCCTGCCATCTTTTCCTGGTTCTCCTTTTTCACCTTTTTCTCCCTTGCTCTGAAACAGTTCATTAGAATTTTCTCGGTCTCGTGTACACTTGGTATTTGGACAAAGATATTTTGCTTATAAATGAGACATTTACCGTGGTTCCATCCGAAAGCAATCCTGGTGGTCCGGGGGGTCCTACCGGACCCGGTATGCCGGTTTTACCACGTTTACCTCGTGCACCAGGTTCTCCTTTTTCGCCTTTGACAATTAGAGTGTCTTTATCGCTACCAGTAAGGATGGCCGGGCCAGGTGGACCGGGTTCTCCTCGGTCTCCTTTATCACCTTTGTTTCCGGTCATACCAATACTACCCATGTCTCCCTTTTCTCCCTGTAAGTTCAATTATACAGATATTTTGTTCTTTTTGGGATTCATTGCGCGAAGTAATTGAAACGAAGTGCTCACAGGTATTCCAGGTAAACCGATTTCACCTATTTCTCCCTTCTCACCCTTTTCACCCGATTGACCCTTTTCTCCGATTGTAGCGAGGACATTTTTTTCACCTTGAAAGAGAGGTGTTGTGAATTATTTGTGCATTGATGAGAAACACATATGAGGACGTAATCGTTGGGATTTTACCTTTAGATAGAGCATTTCTTAATTCATCGATATCCAACATATTACCAGGTGGTCCAGGAGGTCCAGTCATTCCATTATCACCTGATGATTGAAAATAAAAGAGTTATAATTTCAAAATAATCACGCAAGTAGTTGAGATGAACATGGACGTGAATTTAAACATACCTTTTTCTCCTTTCGGACCAGGTCTTCCATTAGCTCCAGGTGATCCCGGAAAACCATCTCTTCCTCTGAGACCTGTATCGCCTTTAACGCCGGATTTTCCACTTGGTCCTTGATTACCCTAGTTATTAATATTTCTAATTAATTTATTTGATTAAAAAAAAATTACTTTATCATTGAAAAAAAATTGATATGCTTCATATGCAAGGTGTCCAAGCTAGAGTAGAAAACTTTTTGACAGAATAATGAGCCTTAAACTCGTCCGTTTTAATTTGCATCATAATTCTCAAAAGAAAAGCAAAGTTGAGTAATGAGACAGTAAGTCCAAACGAAGCGAGAAGAAATTTTAGGAAAATGGGTATGAAAAAATGAAGTCTTCCAATTGCAAGGATTTTGGTTTAGATTAATTTTCTAACCTTAAGGAGAGGCGAATGTTTGGATCAATCCAGTTACACCACGCCACAACCCAATTCAAAAGCTCACATCATTGAATATTTTTTAGTGCCAATTATAGCATAATTTCCCACGAAAAGTTTTGGTTATCACACAAAATTTTAATTAGATTATGTAACTCAATCCCCCTCACCTTCACCTCACTCTATGAAAAAATTAAGCCGACAGTTTTTATAAAGATTTTGATAAAAATGGGTAAAACGTGCAAAAAATTTATCAAAAACCATGAAATAAAATATTAAAAATTATTGTAAAAAGGGTAAAAAATTGGCTAGAATGCGAAAAAACAAATTGATCACAAATCAAGAAAAAATAAGGAGAAATAGGTGAATTGACCTACATTATGACACCAATCGTTAAAAATCATCAAAATGCATGTAAAAATTTGACAAAAATATGTAAAAAATGAAGAAAATTGATTAACCATCACGAAAAAATTGGTCAATAACTTGAAACAAATTGTTGAAAGTTATTGAGAAGTAGGTAAAAAAATCCCAAAAAGTTGATTAAAAATCACAAAGAAGTAATGAAAATTGGTTCAAAATTAACATAAAATATAGAAAAAAAATCGGTGAAATCTATGGAAAATTTGGTAAAAGTTTGATAAAGATAGATAAAAAGTGCAAAAAATTGTGGAAAAAGAGATGAAAACTGACCATAAATATGAAAAAAGCCTTTGAAAAACGTCGGAAATTGATAAAAATGGATAAAAAGTACATAAAACTGATGAAAAATAAATGAAAATTGACATCAATTATGAAAAAAAAAGTTGAAATTATCAAAAATTCGATAAAAATTTGATAAAAATGAGTAAAAAGTGCAAAAAATATATTAAAAAAACACGAAAAAATGCTTAAAAATAGGTGAAAGTTTATATAAATCCTGAAAAAGATGATAAAAATTACTGAAAGTTTTGTAAAAATTCGATAATGTGTAAAAAATCTCCTAAAATCGATGAAAAATAAAAAAAAAATGTTGAAAAATTGGCGAAAATTGACCTAAAATATGAAAAAAAGTCATTCAAAACTATCAAAAAATTGGTAACAAGTTGATAAAAATGGATAAAAAGTGCAAAAATTTGATATGCTTATCTGGCAAAATCGAATAGTACATTTCAAAATCTTAATGTGGCATATCTTTTATGTTACCTATTAAAATTTAATTCAACGACCTCGGATTAAATTTGGCCTCGGTCAGAGTTTTATAAAAAGCATTGTTGTGGTACGGGGTAAAAATTGAAACCGAAAAAAATTCTTTGACAATTTTTAAAAAGTCAAAATGATTAGAATTCATCCTTTTTCTCCGTTGAAAGGCAGTTGCTCACATTTATCTACAAATCACTTCGTTCAACTTAGGAAATTAAAGTTTGATGGGATGGCCAAGATGAACCCTGTTAAAGATCTCTACCTTCCATCGAAACCCACTCTTTTTAAGATGTAACTCAGTAAACACATCAAAAAGGTACCTGGGAGTTGCCTTTGAGATGGTATCGGTACCAAACCTACTAGCACCAAATAAAGTGCTTTTGTGGGTGTTCCACTACTGACAACTTGAAGATTAAAACTTTTTTCATAGAGTGGGAAGATATATCCTTAGTATGCCTTGAAGGAAGGGTGCAAATTTTCCCCTCCGTACTACACCCTTTCCTTTTGTAAACTCCAAAAAGTGCAGAATTTTTGATATTTTCCAGCAAAAATATTAAGTATTTCAATTAGTTAAGGTAACAAAAACTTGATGTGTTGACCATAAAGGCTTCCGAATATTCACCATTTCGGCATTATCAACGTTTCATGCCTGAATTATACTATACCTTCCCTACTAAAGTTTAAAAATCAATTTCTTAACATAATTTTACCAAGTACACCTATTATCTATCATTATCGATAAGTCAGGTTGAAAAAGTACTTACCTTATCACCTTTGGAACCTTTTAAACCTTTTTCTCCTCTTATACCTTTACTTCCTTGAATTCCAGGTTCTCCTTTCATACCAGGAGTACCATCGATTCCTCGATCTCCTTTGACTCCCGGAGGTCCAGGTCGTATCATGGACGGATCAAATCGAGAATCCTATAAATAAAATATTTATTCATTAAGATACTCAATTCATCGATCATCAGCAGACACATCTTCAAAAATACAGTAGTAATAAATATGAATGTGAAATCATCACCCAAAACAGAGAAATTATCAGGAATATATGAAACAAAAACAAATATCAAATCATAAAGGACACATGAGAAATCAAATTCTGACTCGTAAACATAAGGTAGGTACAGTAAATTTCTTTACATTCAATACGTTGGATTTCCTCTTTCGGGTACTCAATCCACCTTCTTCACCATCAACCTTGAACGAAGAAGCTATGTATTTGTACGTTGGTTACGTAGATGCCAAAAAAAAAAAAAAACATCGCTGCTTTGAAACGTAAGAAAAAAGAGAAAAAAATATTAAAAATATCCGCAGCTTGACAATAAGAAAACATTTTCAATAAAATCAAAGTTACAGCATAAAAGACTTTTTCTTATTTCATTATCTTTACACCCTTTTTTCAACATTGCGTAGGTAACCTTTTTCACGAAGTGAAAAAAAGACACGACGAAAAGCAAAGTCGAAGCAAAAGGTAAGGTACCTTTTACATCCGGTATATTTGTAATAAATTCATAAGAAAAAAGTTCATCATTGATATTCAAAAAGTTGTGAAAAAATTTCACGCCTATTGCTTAATGATTCGTAATTTAAAAAATTTTATTTTATACTTCGCCTGTATACCAAGCTGCAGCTAAGTGTAGGAATTTTCTAAACAAAAAATAAAATAAACTTTCTATGCTACCTTCCTATACAACTTTTACATTCAACCGGCTATTATTGATTACCCGTCAATGTTTTTTCTAGTTTTTATAAAATTCAAAGCAACGTGAGCTTCTATAACGAAAAATTTCACCCGAGGCAACGATTTTCACTCGACGCGTTCGTTAAAATCTGTTCTAATAAAAACATCATTTATCGACTTAAAAACTTATTCTTTTCTCGAACGAAAACTTATTGCCGGTTGAAAACAGTTCGCAGACTGATTGAAAATGAATCCTGGTGAAGCGAAAATTTTTATAAATATTAAATCGTCGATTTGATCCATACACCTTTTTTATTTTATACGGACAAAGATATTAAAAATATCGTAATGAGCTCGTAGAAAATATTACGTTCAATCTTATTATTACCACGAAATTAGAAGTAGTTTACCTAACTTGTATAATTTAAAGAGTTTATAAATCCATCTTTTAATCGAAGAACGAACGAACTGATGATTACAATAACGCTGAGAAAAAGTTGGCTATAAAATTTCAATTTGGAGGGAACATAAAATCATTTTATGAAGAATCTCATTAAATAATAAACCAGATTAGAAGAACGAATCACTCTTATTTGTTATTACCGATTTTTAGAACATCGAGTGAGTCGTTCGGGACTAAAGGCAAAATTTAATCAATTAATCAGTTATCTTATTATTCGAATTTCCCAAAATTAAAAGATTCTTTTACAATTTAAGGTAAAAAACTTAAGTTACAAGAATTGTTCTTGAAGGATTACTCGATTAAAGAAAAAACAATTCATACGACTCATGCAATGGTAAGGTACGTCGTTCAAGTGATTCATAAAATAAATTCACCCCTCAAAAAATTTTCATTAATGTGTAAACCAACGAATCGTTCTCGAATGGAATAGTCTTCAATTAATTACTGATTTATAAATCTTCAAATATATAGTTCGCGAATGATTCGTTTGAAATAAAAAATATCTGGATAAAAATTACTCATGTCGTCAATAAATCATTGCTGACTGAGTTGTTTGCAAATAACCGGTACATAATATTTATTGTTCTTTGAACGATTTGAAAAATCATTCATAGATGAGTCGTTCATTAAACGATTCGTTTATATGATACAAATATTACCTTGATGAATTGAAAATTGACTTGTGGCACAAATTCATGATAAATAATGAATCAATTTTTTTTAAATTCTGGAAACGAACGAGTCGTTTGCAAACGAATCGTTTGAGATGAAAAATTGTGCATCGAAAAATAGGAATTTACATGAAAACTATTCATCAATAAATCATTACTGACTGAATTTTTTACAAATTACCCACACACAATTTTTGTCGTTCTATGACCGATTCGAAGAATCATTCAGTGATGAATCATTCACAAAGCGAGTTTTAAAGATGATTCACATTGTACTAGTGACTTGAAGATGAATTTGTAGTAAATTTCGTGATAAATAATGAATCAATATTTAAAAAAATCTGGAAATGAACGAGTCGTTTGCGAACAAATTGTTTGAAATGAAAAATTTTTCATTAGAAAAATATAAACCTGCATAAAAATTACTTATCAATGAATCATTGCTGACTCAATTGATTACAAATCAACCATATACATTATTCATTGTTCTATGAATGATTTGAAAAATCATTCAGAGATAAGTCGTTCACAAAAAGACATGTTAAGATGATTCATATTTTACCTTCGTAACTTGAAAATTGCCTGCTAGTGCAAATTCATGATAGTTAATGAACCAATTTTTTTTCAATTCTAGAAATGAACGAGTCGTTTATGAACGAATCTTTTGAGATGAAAAATTTTCTATCAAAAAATAGAAATCTGTATAAAAATGACTCATCAAAAAATCATTACTAACTGAATTGTTTACAAATTACTCTTACTTACACAATATCTGTCGTTCTATGAACGATTCGAAGAATCATTTAGTGATGAATCATTCCCAAAGAGGCTTTTTGAAAAGATTCATATTTTACCTTGGTGACTTGAAAATTGCCTTTCAGTACAAATTCATGATGATTATTAACGAGTAAATTTTGAAAAAAATTTGGAAACAAACGAGTCGTTCACGAATGAATTGTTTGAAATGAAAAATTGTTTATCGAAAAAATAGAAATCTACATAAAAATGACTCATCAACAAATCATTACTGACTGAATTGTTTACAAATTACCTGTACTTACATTACACTGGTCGTTCTATGAACGATCCAAAGAATCATTCTGTGGTGAATTATTCACCAAGCGAGTCTTTCAGATGATTCATATTTGACCACAGGGTTGAAACTTGACTTGTAATTATTACAAAATCGTGATAATTGATTAACCATCATGAAAAAAATTCCAGCAATTAACAATTTTTTTGCGAACGAATTGTACTTTTGTTCACTTGTTGTATGTAAATCGTTCAAATGAGATAAACAGTTTACCCCGATTTAGGCCTAATTAAAAACAAATCATTTAAGAAGACATCGTTCGCAAACGATTCGTTAGAAATGATTTGGAGTTGTCTAAAATTTATGAAAAATTTATTTCTAATGTCAACTAAACATTTTTCTATATCTGAAAAATATCAAAATGTTACCAACACTACATAATTTGTTCGCGAATGATTTGCTCATACGAATAATAATAATAACCAGTAATTTTATCAAGCTGTGTTTAAGTGAAACATTCATACGAGTATATTTTTGAGACATGTATTTATTTTTTTTTTAAGGATATAATAAGTAGGATCAGTCATTCGCGAATGATTTGCTCATTAAAAATAATGATAATCAGTCATTTTATTAAAATGTGTTTAAATAAAACATTCATAGAAGCATATTTTAGAGACGAGTATCTATTACTCTATGATATAATAAATGGAAGTAGTCGTTCGCGAATGATTCGTTCGCAATTACGCACGATACTTCATAGGATCACAGGTGACTAAAATAAGTAATTTTGATTTTTCTAAATTTCTTTTAATTTTATTGTAGCGATAGGGCCATAATCGTGAAATAAAACTCACTGCGACAACACTCGACAGTTAAAATTATTAATTATTCAGCACGTAGCTCGTAGCCAGGTAAAAAACCTATTTTAAAATCCGTAACAATGGAAAACATTTAATACACGTGGCGTACTCGACTGACACAATAACAATACCACCGAATGCAATAACTCAATGATAACTAATCCTGTTTGAGAGAAAAAATTCCACAGACAGCTCCCAAGAGCGTATTAAAAAATAAATACAAATCTCAACACGGGTTCCACTCGACCTAATCATCAAATCAACCACAACGATAACAACAACATTAATATCTCATTTGTGCAGAATTCAAATTGCAGATGGTAACCTGGTTTTAATTAAAATTCATAACTTTTCTTCAATAAGCAAGCATTTCAAATTTGATTGTATCTATTCGTATTTACCTCACGAATGTACATTGTAGGTATAGACCGGTACAATGTATCCTCTAACTCGATTCGACTCGAAGGTAAAAGAAAACTAACGTGGACGACCGATTCGTGTGTTTAATGAAACCGAAACGAAGTATACAGAAGACGAACGTATACAACTTTTTCTAGTAAGTATACGAAGAAACAAAACCAAACACCGAACTCATCACGGACGAAAGAACACATAACAAACATTTTGTGCAAATAAATGGACATCGTATTGGTAAATCTTTAGCTCTAAAAGTTCTTTTGAAAATCGTATCGATTTTAAATTTTCCATTTGGTTGGTACCTACTTTTTTATAGATGCATTGGCGACGTATTTACGTAGCCAGATAGTAAGTATAGGTACAAGCACATAAACCCAAAGAATACCTATAACCTGAATACCTACTCGCACATACAATAATAAGAAATAGGTACTTGAAATGAAATTCTTATTCTTATATTGCTTCTATGTACTTGGTACTTACCATACGCGTGCGCGATTCTAAAACAATTCGATAAATTTTTAATAATAATTACGTTACCTTTAAACCAGTACGAGGTTTTCCTTTCCACGCAGACTGCATTGTTAACAATTAATTAATATTAATTACAAACAATCGAGTCGAAAATCACTTTTAAATATATAATTTACGAAGAAACCCTAGCGTAAAATTTTTCCAAAAAACCAATTAAGTTTACCATCTAGACCAAAGTGAATTCAAAATATTAAATTCGATTACTTACGTCAGCTTTGGTAACTTGTACAGCTCCCGGAGGTCCTGGAGGTCCCGGCGGTCCAGGAATACCCGCAATCCCATCCATACCAGGTTCACCTGAGAATCAAGAAAATAAAATCATCACTACGATACGCTCAACGCCCATCTAAGCATATAATTTTAGTAATAAAATAAATATAAAAGGAGGGAATCGCCTTACGATACGTTTTCTGCCTGATTTCCGTGAAATGTTGGTATTTTGTGATAAGTTGTGAGCATACAGTGAAGTTTGAATTTAGAGTGAATAGCAGAAACCTCTAAAAGATACATCAAGGGCATTTACTGAATCTGCATGTCAAATTTCAACACTCCAGTTCAATTTGAAGTAGAGAGAAGGCGCTGGACTAACTCGAAAAATTGTAAAAGCTACAACCCAAAGATCCGCTGTTTTGAAGCTGTGAAGGCTTAAGGGGTTGCAATGAGATTGAAACATCAAATTTTACATAAAACGCAGCCATGATACCGACCAAATTTTTATGTCAAATTTCAACCCCTCCGAGGGTAGATAGACGCCCGCGCCGGACAGAGGCTCTGGCAGGATAAGCATAGCGATTTGCTCTTGAGTCCCAATATTATAATTTTTTAAGGGACTCTTTAGGCGCTAAAAAAATATGATTTTTAAGAGTATACGAAGGAGAGGAGAGGAGGCATGGCAAATTGCACTTTACGGGAAGTTTTCACGTTTTTCGGAATTTTTAAACCCAAATTATGATCTTGAAATGGACTATGAAAATGAGAGGGAGGAGGCATGTAGTAGGGCACCCTCTTAGAGCTGAGAACTCGAAAAAATGTTATCGTAATATTAGGAGTATTTATGCACTTCTCAGAATTTTTTTTTCAAATTTTTTAGGGTAATGACCATTTTTGTGGCATTTAAAACCCGTATTATTCTGTTAGAAATGGACTTTTTACGAAGACATGAAAATGGTTTTTTAAGAGCTGCAGATAGAGGCGGCTAACACGCTAAAAAATTTGTAAAAATTTTGGTAAAAGTAAAATTCTGCTGATGACGCGAAAAATTTTTATTGAGTTGCCATCTTAATATAAATACAGTACCCTACAAGCTCCCACAAAGTTTTCAAAATGCATTTCAAGGTCATTTTTAGTGTCCAAAAAATTTGAAAAAATTCCACAACACTCCCCTTATCCATCTTTTCTTCTACACCAAGTTTGAAAAAAATCGGTCACAAACTCGAGGAAAAAAAAGTAACCCTAAGCCTAAGAGCATTTTACCTCTCCCGGATCCAGCATACCTCCAAATTTCATCTGTGATGTTTTTTAACATTCAAGATTTTGAAAAATTGCTTAGCATTTTTTTTTATAACGCTCAACTTTTTCATCGAACATAATCCAACTATTGATGGTCCAGAGTTGTTAACACTTGATTAATAACAGTGGATAGTCAGGAGTTGACCAGCAACATTGGACCAACAACATCCGTACAGTCAAGATTTGAACTGTCAACTCTTGACATTTCATTCAGATCTATTAACACTGGACTATCAACAATTGATGGTAAACTGTGTATTGTCAAGAGTTAACCATCAATAGTTCAAGTGCTGAAATATCTGGACTAATAAAAATTGAAAGCCCGTAACTTGATGGTCCACTGTTGAGGGTTAACTTTTTACAATCCATAGTTGACCATCAATTGTTGATGGTCAAGTGTTGATGTATCTGAACTATCAGGAGTTGACAGTCCAGATCTTGATGGTTCACTATTGATAGTCAACTCTTGATAATCCACAGTTGACCATCAACTGTTGATGGCCAAATGTCGAAGGATTTGGACTGGAAAGAGTCGACAGTCTGGCCAGCTCTTGAAAATTAACCCTTGATGGTCAAGTGTTATGTATTCAGTCCAGATCTTGATGGCCTAGTATTATGGTTGATGGTCAACCATGGATTATCAAAGAGTTGACTATCAAGATCCAGAATGTCAACTATATTGATGGTCCAGATACATGAACACTTGACCATCAACAATTGATGGTCAATGGTGGATTGTCAAGAGTTGACCATTATAGTAGACCATCAAGATTTGGACTGTCAACTCTTGATAGTCCAGATACATCAACAATTGACCATCAACGGCTGATGGTCAACGGTGGATTGTCAAGAGTTGACCATTATAGTAGACCATCAAGATCCGAACTATCAACAGTTGACTATCATTATCTGGACTACCTCTATCTTGAACGTCAAGTCCAAATTTCATCTGAAGTGACATTGTTTCTTAAGTTAGAACATGGCCTAATTTTGACCCACCGTCATTCCCACTCACATATATCTAATATGCCACCAATCTACGCCCAACGATCGAATTTGAACGATTTTGGTAGGTACTGAACCGAGTCGACGATTTCAGTTGGTGAAGGGGGAGGACTAGGGGAGAAACAAGAAAAATAAACATGGCCTTTTAAGATCCGAAAACCGATTTTGTTGATAATCTTCCATCCATCCTCATTTACGCCTCGGTCGTCGTATGTCTACAAACCATAATAGCCTATACTTTTCTGCAGCAATATGACAGCGAAAATCAGGCTAAAAAAGAAATACGGTACGAAAAAAGCCCGAAATGAACTTCGAAATAGTTCTTAATTGCGTGTGAACCTTCTTTCTTTTCTTTTCGCTACTCTTTTTTTCACCCAAAAAAGTATAAAACTCTGTTGAGATGTGATTTCTTGGATGGAAAAATACTTTTCTATATAAAACTTATTACATTTCGCGGTTTAATTCAATAGCTTTATCAGAAAAGCGACGTGAATTTTGCGTAAAGGTGTAATTTTCGATTGAAGGAGACGAAAAATAGTAAAGAAAAAGAAGAAAAAAATGGCAAACTTTTCGTAATTTATTTTCGCCATAAAACAAAATGTTAATTACAAAAGGTGAAAAGTTTTCGAATTTATATACCATTCATTTCTCGACGTGAACTTGGCTTCTCGTATTAATAAAAATAAGTAAGGTGCCTCGCCAAAGCAAATATATTGAAGAATAAATTAGCTAATTTACATCGTAAATTTCTTTTTCTCATCTGAGCCGCGAAAAACTAATGCAACGAAGAAGGTGGCAAGCCGATGCGATGATGGTATATTTGTAAAATAATATTTTTCTTTAATTTACACGACGAAGAAAGCGACGCGACGACAACAACAAGATTGTCGTTATTGTGAAAAATAATACCGACTGAAAAAAAAAAAAGGAGAGAAAAAAAAAGAAATTTTACTACGATATAAGCTGAAAATTACCTTTTTGTCCTTGTATTCCTTCTGGCCCCGGAGCACCGATGTCTCCTCTTTCTCCTTTTTCTCCGGTAGCACCTGCAACTCCTCGTTCTCCTCTTTCACCCGGTACACCCTGTAAACGTATTCGAAAATGCAATGTTTTAGTATCGGTAATAATGCTACACTAGATACACCTATGATATCGTCTCAGTAAATTTCATTATTAGGTATCTACATAGATAGTCACCGACCGATGACGACAACGACGATGGAAAATGATACCTTTTTCTAGCACGAAATACATATTACATAGGTCTACGTATTTTCTCTCATTTGATACAACGCAACGCGCTTTACACACGTTGTATATTAGTAAAACAAGGCCAAAAAATTTACGAATTACCAACAGCTTTTACTGGGCAGAATTCGAATCCACGTAGAAGCTCGTTTAATAACGAATTAGAAAAGGTTTAAAGCAAATCACCTATTTTTCAAAGGTAGATAAATAGATCACTGAGTACCAAGTAAATAGAAAGGTAGGTAGGTGCTGTAGAAAAATAGAGGCGTACTTGGCAACTCGGGGGGGGGGAGGTTCGTATAAAGGTTTATCTAATTTTTATTCGGAAACATTTGTTCAATGTTTATTTTTACGCTAATTTTTCCTCAAAATTCCAGCGCGATGGAGATACTTCGAAAATTTATTCGAATGCAACGCTAAAAATGTACTCAGAATTGTGAATTTATTTCTGGTTAAATTTAACCTATTTTTCAATATCTATGAAAAAAATAGTTCAAAATTATCGAAAGTTGACCATAAAATATGGAGAAAAAAAGTTGAAAATTAGCGAAAATTAGATAATAAATTAACAGAAGTAAGTAAAAACAGATCAAAGATCGTGAAAAATCATTGAAAATTGGCTAAAAATTTGTCAAAAATAGGTTAAAAATGTAGAAAATTGATCACAAATCACGAAAAAATGCTGAAAAAATATGAAAATTGACTAAAAATATGGAAAAAATTGTTGAAAAGAATAGTAATTTGATCAAAAGTCACAAAAAATTCTGCATTTTCAATCCATTTTCGCTAAATTTTAACGTAACTGTCAACTATTTTTAACAATTTTTGGTCAATTTTCATACATTTTTCAACATTTCTTTCGTGATTTTTGATACATTTTCTGCTTTTGCAACCCATTCTTGCTAATTTTTGATTTCATATATTCAAAATTTTTTCCTTATTTTTGATAAATTTTATCCATTTTTTTCCTATTTTCATCGAAATCCTATAATATTTTCAATACCTTTAACGATTTTTTTCATGATTGCGGTACATATTTTTCCATCTTTCAACACTTTTTTGTAATTGATTACTTTTTTCTACTTTTTTCCACTTTTTACCTTTTTTTATCAAATTTTCGATGTTTTTCAACGACTTTCTTCACATTTTATGTCAGTTTTCACTTATTTTTCAACAATTTTTATCAAATTTCCGATAATTTTGAAGGATTTTTCATCATTTAAGTCAATATTCTCCAATTTTTACACATTTTTTTGTCAGTTTTTTGCATTTTTTATCCTTTTTAATGAAATTTTTGACGTTTTTCAAAGGCTGTATTCCAATTTACGGCCAATTTTTACTAAATTTTTGAAAATTTTTCGTGATTTTTGATTAATTTTTAATACTTTTTACCCATTTTTATCAAATTTTTATCGATTTTTGACGATTTTCAACTTTTTTTTTTATGATTTAAGTTAATTTTCATACACTTATAAACGCTTTTTCGTCAATTTATTCCAATTTTTTACCTTTTTTTATCAATATTTCGGCGTTTTTCAACCATTTTCTTCATATTTTATGTCAATTTTCACTTATTTTTCAACAATTTTTCGTGATTTTGGATCAATTTATTGCACTTGGTACCCATTTTTTAAAATTTTTATCAAATTTTCAACGATTTTCAACGATTTTCTTAATATTTTAGATCAATTTTTTTCCATTTTTCATCACGTTTTCATAATTTTTGACTAAAATTTGAACTCTCTGCTTATTTTTATCAAAATTTTATCTAATTTTTAATGATTTTTAACGTTTTTTTTCTCACGATTTAGGTACGTTTCTTCATCCATTTTTCAAGATTTTTAATCAATTTTCTTCATCTTTTACTCATAATTGTCAAATTATAACTCAATTTTTGATGATTTTTTTTTCATGATTCAAGTCTCTTTTAACCTACTTTTGTGATTTTTGATTAATTTTTTGCATTTGTTATTCATTTTTTTCAAATTACTACCTAATTTTGGGTAGTTTACAACAATTTATTTTAGGGAAATTTTCACCCATTTTTCAACACTTTTTCGTAATTTTCGATGAACTTTTTGCATTTGTTACCAGATTTTATCACTTTTTTTTCAAATTTTCGATGATTTTCATGATTTTTAACGATTTGTATCATATTACAGGTCAAAATTAACATAATTTTCAACATTTTTTCGCGATTCTTAATCAATTTTCTGCATTTGCTATTCATTTTGACAATTTTTTACACAATTTTCCACATTTTTTTTTACAATTTTTTTCATTTTTGAGGCTAATTTTTACTTGAATTTTTTACGAATTTATTTTATCTTTTTACCAAATTATGGATATTTTTTAACGAATTTACAAAAATGAGGTAGACATATCTCTCACTTATCTTATCCGCCGGTACCCTTTTGTTCGATTTTTTTTCACCAAATCGTGTCTCCTCGAAAGATGATATTTTCAAAAAACATCAGTCAAGCTCGAGAAACTGCATTTGAGGTGAAATAAAACCGAGCGTTACATTCGTTGCATAGATAATTAGTCGACAATAATTACCGGTAATCCTTGATATCCTTGCTTTCCTTCTACTCCGGCAGGTCCAATAGGTCCGGGAGGCCCGCGAAGAGATGAAAGGTCATTCGACTCTAGTAAAGCAGTTAAATTACACGAACATGTTGTGGGCGGACCTTGAGGTAGAGTAGTCTAAAGGGAGAAAATAGCCAACGTTATACCCACAAATCGGATAACAAAAAATATATAAAGAGTATATCGATACTCACCACATCTGCAGCTATCCCTGGTGGTCCAGGAAGCCCTACTTCTCCCGGTGGTCCAGGAGCGCCTCTAATAGATTCGCCAGGAGGCCCCTGAAAAAATTTACATACAAATAAAATTAACCAGTAAGAAAGTACGAGTGTGTAAAATTAAGTTTTACAGGTTTTCGCGAACAAAGCTTAAAAGTACGTATAAAACGTCTTACTTACTCTGTCTCCTTTCTCTCCTTTTTCTCCTTTCAGTACAAATTGGCGAGCTGTAAAATGACATTAAAAAAGTGTTAATTTCCAGCTTTGTTCGCCGTAACGACGAAAAATACCTAGTATAATTTAATTAACTATTTTTCATAGTATAGCATCCTCCATCGTACTAGCCTGAGTAAGTAGCAGTGCTAAGTATGCCTTGTATTTCCATTATGTTGCCCACAAAAATTTAACGCAGACTTGTTTTAAGTACAGGTAAGTAAATCTATACGTAGGGTAAAATTATTTCAATTTCATCCCACAGTCTAAATTTTCATTTCATATTACTTTTTACTTAGCTATGGTGAACGAACAGTTGATAATGGTTGTTGTTGTTGTTGATATCGTATCAACAACTTTTTTCTAGACTTGATTATACGTATATTTTTTTACTGCCTTGATAAGTTTTATTCGATGTGCGACGTTGAAATTAATAATCAAAGACGTAAGTACGGTACCCCACTAGTTGCTTCCATATAAATTGGTGGGTATTAAATTAAATCTGAGTGCAGACCGTCTCTGTTGAGACTTACGCTGCTGGGTATTAGGTAATTAGATAAGTGTTACCTTTTTATGAGCGCAACGTCATTGTAGAATCAACAGGTGAAGTATTTCATAAGATGATATTCGCTCAAGTTAAAATTAAAATATGTATCATAAAAAAAAACGAAATGTTACGTAGAATTATGAAAAATGCTAAAATAGTGAGAAGGGTTCAAATCGAAGGCGTATTCCTTGATAAGTATAGCAAAATGCCCCTCTGATCTCAGATTTTCAAAATTTTCATAAAATATCATCGAGTGTCACTGAAAAAAACTTTAGGGCTAAAAAATTTTCCCCCGTTCCACGCTCCTTGCCCCAAATATCGAAAAAACGTATCTTTTTGGGAGGGAAATCTCCATTCGCGTGTATCTGAGGAAAAGTTATAATTTTAATGTAAATGTTCAGAGGGATGATGGGTCTATCAACATGAATTTTCACAAAATTTTTCATCCTAAGGCGGGAGGGGGGCATTGGCAAAATAAAACTTTGAATTGGTGGAGCTGCGAACCCTGTGTTTCAATAACTATAATTTTTAGAAATTTTTAGAAAGTTTTTTCTAGATTTGGGCCGTTTTCAAAAATTCAAAAGTTGCTCAAAAATGCGTGTTTCTCAGAAATAATTGGTAATACGATAAAAATGAATAGAAGTATTTCTGACCTACTTTCAACAAAAGAAAAAATGGCAGTTTTGTTCAAAAAATTTAATTTTAAGTAGGGCAGCAACTTCCATATTGATACCAAACAACAATTTATAATAAAAGAGTTTTGAAATTTTGTATATTTACTACATTCGTCGATATAAAATCGTAGGAAAGTCATACCAAACTTTTGCGGACCCGTTTTGGAACCCAGGGGCACCCCTCTTCCAAATATCGAGCAATACCTAGATTGGTGGTGTTGGTGACGTTTTCGCATTGATCAAACTTGCTTTTTCTTAATCAACACTGAGGATAGGAAAGATACAATGGCGCTGAAAAGTCAAAATTCCCAAAAGGTACGTCTAGGGTTCCTGCTGAATGTACATACCTAATTTCAAATTCCTAGCCCAAGTTGGAGAGGAGTTATGCGAAGAACAAACTCAGAAAAAGGGAAAAACGACCAAAAAACGCATTTTTGGGGCTATGAGGGAGGAGATGTAATGGAACTGAAAAGTCGAGACCCCCTCCAAAGAATCTCATCTAGGCTCCTTACTAAATCTTTTTTTTTCGGTGAGTCTCATTCCCAGGTTTAGCTGTGTGAGATGTGGTTATTGGTAATATTAGTAAAATCTTAGATCATACAACTCATTTTCTTCACCTGGTACCTAATGGTTTATTCAAAATGAAAGGTATTTACTAACATGAAACTAATGATTATGGAATCGACCTGGGCTGAAAACCACTGCCCGCCGTGGTAGTGGAAAACCATGGTCGATTTTACAAACTGTGATT
>FIZR01025826.1:0-13619 GCA_900060175.1 Ferrisia virgata | reverse complement strand
ATTTTATTAGACAACTTCGAACTCGAAAACTGGCAAAATTTGTGGTCCCAAAAAACCCAAAACAAAATTTTTCAACACAAAAAAACTAAAAAACCTCCGAAACAATTATCTCATCTAAATCGTCCAGAAGAAATAATTATCACCCGACTTCGCATAAGACACACCAAACTCACACATAACTACTTCTTCTTAAAAACTTCCAAATCAAATTGCCAGTTCTGCAATACAGAAGAAATTACTAAACAATACGATTAAACCAAAATATACCAGAAAACTCTGAAACCATTCCTCATGAACCATCACAAATCTCCAAAATCCTCTATCTAATAAAAGAACTTGAGTTAACAAATCAGATTTAAATCCTCTTTCCATTGGGCGTAATAGTCTTGGAAATTACACACGCCCAGTATAATTTTAGCTGGTAAAATTTTGATCGTTCAAATCGAAACCAGCAAGTTCTAGTGCTTCCCTGTTAACAGGAATATGCACGGCGAGACGAGGGATGGGAGGGAAGGAGGGATAAAGGTAAAAAGATAAACCGATTTTATCGTATTTTTAAGAATAAGTAGCGTATGGTCGGTTAGTTGCACCCAAGTCTTGTCACTGTGGTCTTTGCGTGAAACTTCGAGAATTAACAAATGCGTTAATAAAATTGCATACCCAGTTTGCCGTAAATACGAGGATGAATGATGTCATCTGTATAATAATATAACTCGAGTAATATTTTCCATTTAAAGTTTATTATGACATTTGTGGTGAGGAGGAAATATTGATTGAAATTCACTCTACACTCTTGTTTTGTCCATTATTTTCAAAAATTTTATTTTTTTTGCGCGAATTGTTATACTTTTGAATTTTAATTTTGGACCTGCTCCCCCTCCTACTTCTTCTACTACTCCCCCAGTACTAAAATCAATTCCAGGGGATAAAAATTTGTTCAGTTTTTGTTGTGACATGCTCTGTCGATCTATCAAAAGCCTTTCCTACGATAAGATAGTGCAATGCGTGGGACGAAACTCACCCAAAATATTGGTTTTAATCTAACCTCATCCGATTTTTTGAATTATTCCCCCCACTCCGACCCGAGTATCATTGCTATACATACTAAAAATTCTATATTTTCTATCTCGGAACGAGGGGAGGCGAAGGAGAGGGCAAAAGCTTGAAATTTTTACATATAATACTTACAAAATATGGAGTATATTTTTTTTTTATATTTAAAGAGGTTTTGTGAAGGTTGAAAATATTGAAAATTTGAAAAAAAATTAAGGAGGGAGTCATAGGTGGAATTGTTTTGGGAAGTTTATTCGTGCCCTTAAGTATAACATGTATTTTTTTGAAGTGCCTAAGGTGGAGTGCTACTGACTCAAAAAAAAATTTAACTCATAAAAAACGGTTTTTTATCGTTTTTTTTTTTTGTCAAGTTTGAATCTTCAAGGTCAATATTGGGGTAAAAATTAAAACTTCGTGTAATCTATATCGAAAGACATGAAAATGGCAATTTTTGATTATTAAGCTTGTACGAGTATCAGTAGGCCTAGCTTAAAAACGGAATGAAGGGGTTTAGAAATAAAACCCTCCTCCAAAGTGATTTTTTTAAAGTGAAAATTCATTTTATACACTCGAAATAACAATGAGATTCATCATTTAGAACTTAAAAATATATCAAAATCGTATGATTCTCAAAATTTTTCTTAATTTATGCATTCGCTTCGCTCGGGCTACATATTTTTGGTATCTTAAAAAAACATCAGCAAATAAATCTGTCCCCTCAAAGAAGCCAACAGATGTTACGCCACTTTTGATGAGATCATTCGATTATACATTTTTTCAAAAAATTTAATTACCTATTCGTACGTAAATAATAAGGATAATTATATTTTGCTATTATTGCAAAATGTTGTTCTTAGTTTTATAGCCAATATGGGCCTTATTACGAGTAGGTGATGGCTATTAAAGCGAATTCTCCGAGTTGTGCGTACGAATATAGTTCATTTGCACGCGCAATCCGTGAAAAATATCACAACGTTTTAATTTTTACCAAAACGTTAACCTTGAAGTTATAAACGTGACAAACAAAAAACGCGTTTTTTTATAAGTTTTTAATTTTTTTTATCATGTTACAGTCCTTTTAAGCACTTCAAAAAAAATATATATTATGCTTGAGAGTGTGACTAAACTTTAAAAACAATTCCAGTTATGGCTCTCCATCAAAAAAATTTTTTTTCAATTATCGAAATTTTCGACCAGTATTCAAAAAAATGTTGAAAAAAATCTCACATACATATACACCGACTTTGTAAACATGTGTGAAAATTTGAAACCTTTAAGACCATCCTCTCCCGCTCCCCCTTCGGAGATGGAAAGTATTGAATGTTGACCATATATAGCTGTGATACTTCGTTCGGTGTGGGTGGAACGGGTCAACATTTTTTTTTAGGGTGGTTACAGATCGAAACTACTCTTTTGGATGAGTTTTATCTGAACCAGTGACAGGGCGAATTGAACTATCTTATCTCATGACAGTTTTTCGTTGTTGTTGGAGCGTGCGAGTTTTGATGATTCCAAAGTTATAAACAAAGTATGCATAGTAAGGGATACGAATGAAATTAAATATGTGAAAAAGGAGAGAAGTACGATGATGAAGGGATCTTATAATATTTTTTTCAGAAAGAATTGCCCGTTGTCGTTGGACTGTGCTGAACTTTCGTTAATGTTGCCTTACTTCCGCGAAGTTTCGAGGATTAGCATACGTGTTAATAAAATTGCATACTCAGTTTGCCGTAAATACGAGGCATCACCGATGGAAAAATTATGTAACATGAGTGATTTTTGCTATTATTTGAAATTGATTAATACGCTTTTGATACATTTTAGAAAATTCTGTAAGATGTGAAAATTCGACTAATAATTTTTTCGCAAAAGTAATCATATTATTTAACTTTGAAAATACTCTAAATTTATTTACGATGATTTTTGGAAACGCTCTTTTCATTTAATGTAGATTTCGTTCAGATTGAAGCTAATAAGTGCTGGTTGTTCCCTTATTAGCAGATGTTGATAACTTTAAAATCCATTGTGCGACATGTCATCTCGTTACATTGGTTCGGTGGGAACTAGGAGGATAGTAAAATGATTGAGAAATTTTTTTACCCGAATATATTTCATCAGTACCTAACTAGCGCTTTTGAAATGAATTTCGCTACGTTGTGTATGATTTTTTTCAAGTGAAAATTTTCCTTTGATCGTATCTGAGGATGATAGAAAAAAATTATGAGCGTAATATCTCATCAGTTATGCACGTCTACATAATTAAACTGTATTTTTGAAAAAAAAATTGGATAATATATAATTTGAGAGAAAAAGCATCTCTTTGCGATGTTTTTTTCCTACTCAGCATTGAGGGATAGGATGAGTTCAATGGGGCAAAAAAATCAAAAGCCCCAAAAGGCACATCTGGTGTCCTTACTGACTGTACATACTTTCAACTTCCTAGTCCCATTTGGAGGGGAGTTATGCGAGAAACAAACTCAAAAAATGAGAAAAAAGTAACCAAAATATTACATTTTTGAGACTGTAGGGGGTGAAATGAAGCTGAAAAGTCGGGACCCCCAAAAGGTGCATTTAAAGTCTCTAAAAACCTTCGAAAAAATAAAATGATTATTAATATAAGTAATTAAAAAAATTAAATTAAATAATTATTATATTTACATTAAAAAATATAGTTGAATTTAAAATTCTAAAAAAAATTCTATCTAAATATTCAATTAAAAATAATAATATAAAATTAATTGAAAAAAACTCTAAATTCATGCTAGAAATTAACTCTGATTCTCTTTCTAAAAAATCACTGAGTATACATGCCAAATTTTAACTTCCTAGCTCATTTTTGTAGAGAGATAGAGCGGAACAGTTCTTTTTCAGGGTCTAAAAAGGGAAAACCCCCCATATCTTCCCTCCTAATTGACTAAAGAGGTTGATTTTTGGATAAGTTACACAAATTCGGAATCTCTATCGATTGATTTGAAAATGAACAATTTTTTGTGTTTTTGGTCCCTCAGCACCTCCTCCTCTAAAATGGGACAAAACTGAATGTTAACCCAAGGTCATCCCTACTCAGATATGTCTGATCCGCTGCCAAATTGAGCATATTGACCGAATTGGAGCGATTTTGGTCAGTATCGAGCTGAGCAAATGATTTTAATGTTGGGGAAAAAAATAAAAAAGGGTCTAAAAGAAGGAAACCCCCATATCTTCCCTCCTAATTGACCTAAGACGTTGATTTTTGGATAAGTTACACAACTTTGGATTCTCTATCGTTTGACTTGAAAATGAACAATTTTTGTGTTTTTGGTCCTTCAGCACCCCCTCCTCCAAAATTCGACAAAACTGAACTTTGACCCAAGGTCATCCCCACTCAGATATGTCTGATCCGCTACCAAATTGAGCTTATTGACCGAATTGAAACGATTTTGGTCAGTATCGACCATAGTAAATTATTTTAATGTTCGGGGAAAAAAAATAAAAATATACATCTGACATGGTCAAAAGTTGTCTTAATGGCTTTCTAGAACCCCAAAACGAATTTTGTTGGTCCCC
The DNA here is from genome assembly GCA_900060175.1 of Ferrisia virgata. Classification (NCBI taxonomy): domain Eukaryota; kingdom Metazoa; phylum Arthropoda; class Insecta; order Hemiptera; family Pseudococcidae; genus Ferrisia; species Ferrisia virgata. Next base: position 9,020 of record FIZR01025826.1, on the reverse strand, counting down.
CCCCCGCCGTTTGTCGAAAGTCTGTAATAGTCTGGTTTTTATTGACAATATGAAGTAGAAAAGTGGGCTAAAAATTGCAAAATATGCAAGAGTAACACTTTTCGAAAATATGGAAATTTTTTGTGAGCATTGCATTTTTATTAAATATTTAAATGAAGTAATGGTATCAATTTTTTTGACTGCCTGTGTATGCGTGTAAAATTTCGAAAGAATTGTGACCAATGAAAAAATTGATGGAAAAAGTTTTCTCTGTTTGTAGAAAAGAAGTTTTTTCGCTTGGTACGCTGAAATGAATGAGATAAGCTGAACGCGTAAGTTTATTGTTCCAGTCGATGTCGAGTAGTTTGCCCTTGAAAACGATTAATGTCATAAATATTGCCTATGTTCTAAAGTAAGGGTGTATTTTACACTAATTCTCACTGTATTCTCAACATCCCGTGATCGGTTTTCTCGTTTATGTTTGTATTTAATTGTTCGCGGTGGTCTATTTGTTAGACTCGATCATATATATTTCTTTACTTTCATTTCTTGAAAAATGAATAGTGGTCGTATTTTGAGATTAGCCTTATTGATGATTGTGCTATGTCACCATTCAACCATCAACGCGAGTAAAAATTTATTACCTTTAACGGACTAGAATTTTTTTATCTCGCTTTTTCTTCATCTTCAAAAGAAAAGAAAAAAAAGTATGAAGAAAATAAGCATAATTACATTGAAAAAAATCAATACCCCGAAAGGAATAAAATTTCCATTATAATTTTCATGATATTGACAGACGTGCTCGATGTTTATAATAACGAAAAGCCATAAATTCTGACGCTTTAGAATGATGGAAAATGTGCGGCATTTTTGCATTTTATTTATATTTACGTTGAAGCAGCGTTTAACGTCTGGTTAAATATTTAATTAACTTTTTTTATTAGAGTAAAAATGTGTAGTAAAGAAAAAAATATACTATAAATCACACGAGTTATGAAAATTTTCGTGAGCTCGTGATTTTCACAAGAATTACGTACTAGATGAACACGTATGAGCTTCAAACAGAAAATATGGAATATATTAAAAGTAAAAAAAGAAAAAGAATCATTAATGAGGTTTGCTTTTTTTTTTTGTATATACGCAGGTATCCTGGGTTAGACATCGTGATATCCATTTGTTGACCGTAGGCAGATACACATACACCAGCGATCAGAGATTCGAAGCTATACACTTGCCTCATTCAGACGAATGGAGCTTAAGGATAAAATATCCGCAGAAGAAAGATTCTGGAATATATGAATGCCAAATCAGTACCACTCCGCCCATTGGTTATCCTATTTACTTGTCGATAGAAGGTTTTGTATTTTTGATGTAATGCCAATATTTTTGTTTCGTCTGAAATACTTATATACTTACTGGTAAGCTCGCCTATATATTTCAATGTATTTGAAGTAATATTTGCCCCGATGGTAGTCGATATGCCGACATTATGTTTCAACTAGAGTATGAAAAATAAATCAAAATACAATTAAGACTCCAGTCTCTTCGAGTTCAATAAAACTAAATCATTGTAACAAAAAAAGAAAACACTTTAAATTTGATTTTTTACGATTATTCTTACCAAAAAAAAAAAAAAAAAAAAAAAAATGTTTTCCTTGTATACCCGTCGATATAAAATTCAACGATGCAACGTAAATTTACCATCTCATTTTGTACAAAATGTGCCTCCATTTGAATAAGTTCTTTTTTTGTTCTTTGTGGTCTTTGAATTCTCTATCGACTCGACATAACCTATCGAAGCGATTTAAATCCACTCTCGTATCGTTAATTGTGGTCAGAGCTAATCACAAGATGAATAAGAAATAGTGCATATGCGGAACCATGTAGTACAGAAAAAAAAAAAAGGGAAGAAGTGACAAATTGATGAAGAAACAGAAACCTCGGGAGATTTACATGTTCGCCGATGGAATGAAAATAATTGGCGAATGAGTTGAGAATTCTGCTAGTAGAGGTTTTTTTTTTTTTTTTTGATAAGGGTTCGAGGAGGTTGATTTTAACAAAAAGAACATACTGTAACTTGAAATTTTTACTTTAGTTTTGTCTTGGGGACAATATTGGATACTATGGATGAAAAAAAAATCTTGTAGTTGTTGATCACGTTGAACTTTTAAAACTTGTATCGTGAACTTTCCGCAAAAGTTGCTCGTTAAATGAATGATAGTCTTATGTTTAACGATATTTAGGTTCTGAATTTTACTCGGCAAACGAGCCCCTAGTACCTACTACCTACTTGTTTTGTGGGAATTTTCGTGTGTTTTTGGCGTGATTCGAATAATCATCGGTGGATTTTCAAAAATATAAATGATTGTAGATGGAAATTATTTTAAGATTGAATTTGTAGAATGTTATAGTTTTTCACGTGGAAAATTTTTTCTTTATTTTTAAGTAATTTCGATCTAAAATCATCGCGCCACGTACATTTCTTCAGTGTGTCAAAAAAAACCAAGGCTGGTATCCAAATTTGAAGGATTTTCATATCGAAGAATTCTGAAGCATTGGAAAAAAATCTTTTTAAGTCCCATTTTCGTAATGTAAGGAAATATGCGAATTGTCCATCCGTGGAATAAAAACAAGAGCGCTCTATAACGTTGTGTGTTTTTTTTTTTTTTTCTGAAAGTGATTTGAGCCGAGATAGATATTGAAGTGAATAACTGAAAACTTCAAAAGCCATATTTCGGACTCTTACTAAATATGCATAGTAAATTTAAGCACCCTAAATCAATTTGGAGAGTAAATGTAAGTGGAACAAATAGAAAAAATCGGAAACACTACTGAAAAAATCACTTTTTCGGCACTATGAAGAGGTGCAATGGTGATAAAAAGTCGAACCCTCTTACTCAAGAAGGCACAGCAGGGCAAGAAAAGGAGATTCGTCCCTCGGCTGGGATCTTCAAATGACCCGATGAAAGTTGGTCCCTCTGGTCTGAAAACTCACTGGTATAAATTTTAGCCATCCATCTCACCGCTACTCTCTACGAGTTACCTATGTAAATTTTCATATTTTACAATTCTCTACCGAATTTTTTCAAATTTTGCAGAGATAATGGACCATATCAAATGTCATTCCTGGAATTTTTTTCAAATGTTTTCGATCATCTTTTCATCATGAAACACGCATTTATAAATTTCAAAACAAAATATCTTCATGTTTTTTCAAATCTGGAACAAGGAAAAATTACATATTATGCATTAGACCTCTATCTACAGCATATATTTTTTCCGATTTTTTTTTTCCAAGGTAGAAGACCTCTAAAATGCGAAAAATCATCCTTTTTATTCATTTTGCCAGCTTAAAATAGTTATTTTCATACGAATATTTCTGTCCCTTAAAATATGTTCTATTGAACTGATTTACGTTCGATTGTCACTCTTTTTACTGAAATTCATTCATTTTTATCGTTTTTGATTATTAGCCTGATTTCTAGGTCATATTGTCTATGAAAACCAGATCGACCTACGGTGAATGAGAGAAGGGGATAACCACAAAATACATCTTGGTATCCTAGAAGATCATTACGATCATTTATGGCAATATCAGATATTTATTTTTACTTTTATTCTCCCCTCCCGAAACTAAAAACTATTTGCTCTGCTCAATATCGACCAAAAATTGAGGATGGAGTTGATCTCAGAACTAAATTCAGTTATGCCCAAATGTAGGGCAGGGGTGCTGAGAGGCTGCAATCGCAAAAATTGTTCTTTTTTTCAGCCAATCGATAGTCAATCCGTAGATGTATATCATATCCAAAAATCACTTACCCAAGTCAATTAGTAGAGGCGGAATATATGAAGCTTTTCTCTTTTTTTGACCCGAAAAAGGGCTGTTTCTCCTCTATCTGTTCTCTAAATGGAACTAGGAAACTGAATTTGGTACATAGACTTACTTATTTGGGGCCATAAATGTATGTTTTAGGAGATTCGACTTTTGAAACCCATTGCAGCCGTTTAAAAATGTACTTTTTGTGGGTCGGTTTTTCTCATTTTTTGACTTTGTTTCCAGCATCCAAATTCAGCTAGGAAGTTCAACTTTAGTATTTAAATTTAGTATGTGTATTTGCCTTTCGGAGGTTTCGACTTTTCAGCCTTATTCCATCCCCTTACAGTACAAAAAATGTAATTTTTTGCCCGATTTTTTTCAAAAAGTCACTTCGCTGGTAGGTAGCCGAGACTTGTCTCAAAACCATTTCTAATTGATTTGAGATGTCGGAAATAGAATATCTGCCGATTTTACGCGTTTTGCCTCGATACGTGAGCTATGTGTGTATTTTTAAACCATTTGGAGGAAAATTTTTCTGCAATAAAGTATGGATTTGAGCTCAAAATTTACGAATTTCGGAAAATTGTGTTTTAATCGATCAAACATGTCACCTATAAAGGATGGGAAATTTGAGATTTTAGATGCTGATGTTCATATGTACCATTTTTATGAACTATTCTTCACGCTGGAAAAGTCTAAAATTTCTCCAAAGGCTACGAAACGTCTCGAAACCGCTTTCAATCGAGTTAGAAGGTCGAAAGTAGAATATGTGCCAAATTTCAGCTTTTTTTCGTCGCTTCAGATCAAATTTCCATGATTTACACGACGATGAGATAGTTTTGAAATTCGAAAAATTCGCCAAAACTCAAGGAATGTACTTCAGGATTTGAAGTTTTGGAAATGGAGTTCTTTTAATGTGTACTTTCAATTTATTTATGTACTGACTCGAAATTTTGCTTTGAGTGGGGATATACTCGTGTTTTTTTTTTTGGTTTTGATTTTTTTTGAGCATGTTGCACTCAATTTCGTTACCTCAAAAAAATATATGTGATGGATGACCACCTAACAAAGATGATAAAATAATTTCCAGCCACGAGTCCCCCAAATTTGAAAAAAAAAAATGTTTGAAATTTTCAACATGAAAAAAAATTGGGAAAATGTGAACTGAAAATAAAAAAAAAATTCTCATTTGTAGTACTCAGCTAGATGTATAATCTGTGAAAATTTTAAGTATATACCCTCCTCTTCCAGAGATATCACGTGTTGAAATTTCGATATTTAGTGGGCAATCATTCCGGAAGGGGTGGGTGTAAGGGGTCAACCTTCAATATGATTCATTATCTGTGCAAATTTAAAAGAATTCAGTCGAGAATTGTAGAATATAAAAATTTCGAACATTTTCATTTGTAAGTTTTCAGACTATAGGGATCAACTTCCATTAGACAGGTTGAAAATCGTAGCCAAGGACCCATTTACCTGTTCTTGCCTGGGAGGAGATATGGGTGCAATATCCATTTTTCAAAGTCAAAAAGGAAAAACCTCAATATCTCTTCTGCTAATTGACCTAGGAGATTGATTTTTTGCATATGCATCTTATACAACTTTTGATATCCTGTCGATTGATTTAAAAACGAATACTTTTTGCTATTTTAGTTCCTGAGCAACCATTCCTCTAGATTTGGGCATAAGTGAATTTCGACTCAAAGGTTATTCTCATTCAAGGTATCGTGTACATGGCTAATCTAAGCAGTAAGCCTATGGTATAAATTTGACCGATTTTAGTCGATATCTAGCCGAGCAAATGATTTTTAGTTTGGGGATGGGTGGCTGGAGAAAAATAGAAAAGAATAAACATCAGACATGATCAGAACTGGACTTAATGGCCTTCTAGTATGCTAAAAGGCATTTCATTAATATTCGTCCTTCATCTACTGTGGGTCGATAATCCATAGTAGCATAGTTTTCATTGACAATATGACAAAAAAAAAGTCACAAAGGCGGGATAAAAAGATTTGCTACTGATTTCAAAAATTCTAAATTCTAGAAGAAAAAAATACTTCAGATATTCTTGAAAAGATTTTAAATCATATATTATGAAAAAAAAATCTTAATTCGATTTATTCGCTTTAAAAAAATATTTATTTAACATTGAAAATATGAACGAAATACTCGACAACGCCACGTTTATTCAGATCCATCCATCCATTACCCAGGTCTGACGATAAGATCTATTGCAATAACTCTGGCTTTATCGTCATTGCCTGTGATACAGTAACTCTCGTAAACAAATAATTTGTTAATGGTGGTGGTGGTGGTGGTAAATTCGCAGAATATTTCATGAAAAGGCACATCAGGAAGGGAATTAAGCGCGGGTAAACGGTAGCCAATTTATAATACGGACGTGCGCATACATATTGAGCAAATTGCCCTTCAAATAGTGTGACATTTGCGAGACGAAATGTTTCGAAATATAATTTCCAGCAGTTGTCATTGAACGGTGCGACCCCAAGGATTAATTGCCGAATAGTCATCGTATACCTATATACTTAGTTTTGCGGCGAATTTGCATATTGAATGAATTATCGAATTTATTCGTAATCGGCATAGGTACGCTAAAATACCGCCTCGGTTATTATACACATACACACACACACACACACATATATATATGTATATAGGCACTCGTAGTTTAATAATTCCATCTTATGGTAAATTTTTGGATAATCGACTCTCGATGCTCGTTTTCTTCGTGTCGTTTTTATAAAGCTCTAATATGGTGGAAAGTTGAAAAAAGGAAATGATAGGTTTTTGGAAAAGTTTTCCTATCGGCGAAAATTTCCTAAAAAAGAATTTTCTCCGCTTGTTGGCTTGTTCCCCAATGGCTCGCTATATTAACGATAATTTACTCTCGACGATTTGCGAAATATAGGTACTTACCTAATCGTACTTCGTATCAGGTAAAATTACCAAAGTGTTATGGATTTTGAAAAAATTCTGTTTGGTTTTGTATTGAAGTGTGGGTATGAGATGGAATATCCTTTATTACTGCTACTGCATATTACGAGTATGGCTTATACTGTTCTTATACCTATGTAACTGGTATAATATCTGAACCACTTACTACCTACTTATGTGGTGTACGTAGAAAGGAAGAAGTTCTTAAGTGTAACATTTTATCGAACATGTGGATTTTAGTAAGTATCATCGTGTGTAGGAGATGAACGAAAACCCGAAGAAATTAAATTTCATGTTAGTTTTTTCCATGTTTATTGGTTTAGGTTGGACAATATACCTGCGAGACTCTTTTATCAGTAACAGCTTCTTCATTTATCGAAATTATGCATAATGATGATAAGACGATATGTAACTTGTACCTGCAAATAGTTAATGTTTTGAAAAAAAAAAATTACTTTGGAGTCATACTCAAGAGCATTAGTGAATTATTTCAACAAACCAGGAACTTTTAAATGAATACTTTTTGAAAAAAAATTTACCAACAAGAACGCATATTTTTGATTTTTCAATTTTTTTTTTGAACCATTTATACTGTATTTTTGTACGCTGAGATAGCGATTGAGAACCCCCGAAAAGAGTAAAAGCGATCGAAATAGGCCTTATATGAACAAAGGAACGTGTACTCGATCTAATCCACTGAGAATTTACATGAAAAAAATTGTTGGACCAATACGAAAAATCATCTACGAGGAATAAAATTAAATCATCGAGTTCAATTATCTGAAATTAATGTCCTTTATTCATTTCTAGAGGTATTTCTCCAAGAAAAATTTCCTTCATAGTTTATCAGATGATAGTAAAAATATGAAAAATCTGAGATTTTTTAAAACCTTCCGAAAAAGAGGGGTAATTGAGAAGACTTGTCACTAACGATTATTTTGGATTAAATATGTGGATATAAATTCTATTTTTGAAAAAAAATTGCAAAAATTTTTTTTTTTTAGAGTTTTTTAGTTTTTTAAGTGAAAACAATTGAACTGAAATGTTGAAATTTATATTGTATCATTTTGAGATGATTCCGCTGCCATTGTGGAAATTTGGCCCACACAAGTTGGTATGAATTAAACGTTTAACGACGAAGTGGAATTTTTTCAACATTGGCCCTGGAATTAGTCCGCATTTTATCGACTTGTAACACTCGGAGTGCTTGAATTTTGCTGCCTTTTCAAAAATTTTTCTGTTCTTACGCATTCTTACTCGCCAAATTACTGAAATTGATCGAGTAAGGTGTCAGAATAGGGCTTTTTCCGTCACTCGATTACCATTTATTGCACTGGTTTCGCAAAGGTCACATTTTCATCATATTTTTGTCCGTGAAAATGCTCGTATTTCAAAAACGAAGCTCAAACGTGAAAAATAAACATCGTATTTGTAATCAGCAACCCGGATTTAGTCGAAAAGCATACCGATCTCGATTTCTCGAAATCTCGAGTTTTGGTTCATTAGCAGCAGAAACATTCGAATTATTTGAAGGAGATGCGCTATCGTCAAGTTTTGATTTTTTGGTTAAAAAACGCCTTATATCGTTCATTATTTCGATTTTAGAACGCGACAATATGTAGAAGAAAATATAGCATGTGAATTCTGGGTTTTAATCTGAAATGAAGCGATGAAGGATGAAAGGAAACAATTAGATAATGTAAAAGTGACCGCAAATAATCCTTAAAGCGAATTTGTTGTAACTTGCACAGTGGTGCGTTTACATGATTAATTTGTCAAATCGTCAATATAGCGGGTTTGCCAAAAAAAATTCCCATTTTCTCCCCTTTTCTTCGAGTCACAACACTGAAATTAGGGTTCTACTACTATTATTGTTGCAGTATAGGATCTACGATTGAACGGGCATTAATAAAATTTTTTCTTGCTACCTCGTAGGAAAGTCCTGCCGGCGCCCATAAGTGAGCAGGAAGAATTGACCCAAATACCTAATATCCAATGTTGCCAACTCTGGAAATTTTGTGATGCTAGTTGAGGTAAAAAATATGCCAAAATATGCCAGAAAACCAAAAAATTTATGCTGGATTTTTTTATGCCAGATTTCAAAGCAATCTTTGCTAGTTTATGTTCAGTTTTTAAAAATGTTTAGCGTCTGCAAGCAAAACTGTATCATTTTCTCGCCAATTTATTATGCTAAATTATGCCATAATTATGCCAAAATTATGCCAAAAAATTATGCCAGATTTTTTTCTGTTTTTTACGTTACGACGTC
>FIZR01025824.1:0-18025 GCA_900060175.1 Ferrisia virgata | reverse complement strand
GAAGAAATCTTCAAAAAATTGAATCTAGAAAATAAAGGGCTAAAAATAAATGAGGAATACCTTACTAATCTAAGGTTTGCGGATGACGTCGTCCTCGTCGCATGCGATCTAAACCAACTAAATGAACTCTTCGTAGAACTTCACGAAATGAGTAAAATTGCGGGCTTAAATATAAATTTAAATAAAACAAAAATCCTCTCCAAAAATAAAATTCAAGGCTTTATAGAAATTGAGAACGTACCAATTGAATCAAAAGAAGATATTATATATTTAGGACAACTTATCTCTTGGGAAAATAGAACCGAAAAAGAAATAAATAGACGTATATGTGTACTTCTATATCGAAAGGGCCCATGTTGTCGATCACAGTTTTCGAGATATAGGCGATTTCTTCAAAAATGTCCACTTTGTCGAATGCCTTTATTTTTTTGCTGACTTCTGCGAAATTGACAGGAAATGTTTTTTTGTACTGCTTTACATTGAAAACAACAAAACATTTCATTTACAGTTCATTAAGTGTGCATAAATTTTTTTTTTTTTTTTTTTTTTCAAAAACAAACCGCGCTCTATTTCTAAGCTTAGAATAAAGTGTACTGTACTGTGTACCATTGACTGGCGGCGTGACATGAAGCACTTAACTTCAGCGTATGGTAATGATGAAGTGGCGCCTGTGTAGGGTGATGCAGTGTTACATTTGATTCTTATATTATATATGTATTTTGTGTGTAGTAATTGTACGTAGTATTCATGTATGAGCGGTTAATTAAAGTAGTAAGTATTTGAGATCAGTATGAAATAATTTAATTGTTCATTTGGTGAGAAATTTTCCATTTCGAAGAGAATGTAACGATCGAAATTTACAACTATAATCTGATGGGTTTGTATTAATTTTAAACTCGTTATTTTTCATTTCACAATTATTCGACTTGGTATTGTGTGAGAACCTTAATCAGAGCCCCTCCCTCTCCCCCCAAGAGTTCGAAAGTTAGAAAAATTGGGTGACAGTTGGTAAAAGTTGAAAAAAATGAGAAGTAATGGAATGTTGGAATCGGTGACAGTTTTACCGAGGAGTCTCTTTGAATTTATGTTCACAAAAGCCGAATTTCATTTTCCAATGTTTATGGTCATTTTTCGACCCTTTATACCTGAAATTTTGTAAAATTTTCACCCTCGCATCGTTCGAGTTGTACCTATACGGTTACATTTTCTAACACATCAAAGGAAATTTAAATCCTATAACCCTACCTTCCACCTACCGAAGTGGATCGTGTATTTTTGCCTCATGAAATTTTTTTGAAAAATAAATTTGAAGCGTGCCTTTTTGCGGAATGAATCAATCTTAACATGTAATAAAATTTGGCGTTTAGAATTTATCGATGCGCTAGAGCACCGTTTTTTGATCGTCTATTTCTAATATTTTAGAAAAATTTTTCCCTCGCTTCGCTCGAGCGTTATTCTATCTATCTTTCATTTCTGAAAGAAATTTGTTGAAAATTCTTCTCAAATGATAATTGTAGCATGACGTTTTCGTCCCTTATTTTTTTCAAATAGTGACGAAGAATGTTTTGCGTCTGGTGACAAAATATGCAAAACCGTCACTGGTTAAAATTGGAAAAATGGTAAAATTCGAGAATAGTTTAATGATTGCGAGGTGTAATTATGACTTGACTGCAGCCCTCAATTTGCCAAAAATCGTCCAGCTTTTGTCGCAAATGCGATATAAACGCATTAAAATTTGAATAAATAAGCATGAGAAAATTTTAGTTTTTGAAAAAAAGCTATCATTAACATTTTTTCCTAACCAAAAATGTACGTTAAATTTTTTTAATTATTAAACTTGCTTTTTTGTGAAGTTTTGGGACAATTTAGTTCTTGGCCTACTCATAAAATTTTGAGAAATCCGTTGGAAATTTTGAAAGTTGGTGAAATTGGTTGGTAAATTTGAAGCACATCCCCCCCCCCCTCAGAGCACATCGCTTCGGAAGGCCACTGACTTTAATGCATCAAAACTTTTGCACTCAATTTCTTTAATGAAGCATCTTTATTTGATGAGCTAATTTTAAAAAAAGTATCCGCTGAACAATAAAAATTGAAACATATTCCATAAATTGTTCAAGATTTCCCAATACGATACCTTGATCTATTGTAATATTCAAGTCTTAGATTCCTCTTTTACAAATTTTGTATTTTTATTTTATTTGCAAAAACTTGAAAACAAAATTACAATAGAATGTTTTCCTAGAAGATAAGTTGAATGAAAGTTTTCATGAAAGCACATCCAAGTAAAAATTTCATTTCATTTTAGAGATAACTTTTCATTCGAAACAGAGTTTGAACTGGCGATGTTTTGTATTGAGTAGACTTATTTCTCTAAAAAAAAATTGGGATTCACTATTCTTTCAACAAAAGATTATGAAAATACAGGTAGAAATATTTCGGCTGTAGTCTAGATGTAAGTAATGATTGGGTAGGATCCATTTTTGCAAATTTTAAAATATAGGTAAGGATTAATGCTCAACTGTTGCTAAATGACCTCAAACTAATGTAGTAAAAACTTTAATCATCAAAGTTTCAGGGTATGTAATAGGTTGTAAAAATGTGTTAGAAAAAAAGATGGTGAAATTATGCTGAAAATTGTTCAAAAATAATAATAAATTGATCTACGCGAAACAAAAGAAATTCCTCGCATGTTTCACTTGTGCCATTTTCATTTTCCTTATTTTTCTTTTCCTCTATTTACTCCAAGTTTCCCATTTTTGGACCACTCTCATTCTTGGTGTTTTGCAAAATTGTCGCCCTGGCTTCGTTCGGGCCTGTCTCGAACTTCTGAGCGGTAATGAAACAATTCATTGAGGTCGAAAAAATCGAATGGAATAAAATGAAAATTTGAAAAAAAAGTTTTCCGCTGGTGAAGTTTCCTCATGGAGAAGGGGTTGAGATCAGGGCAACGACTGTGTTTAATTTTTGAAGGGTAGTGAGAAAGTTTTGAGAGATGGTGCAAAAGTAGTAAAAATTTTCTTCCTTCAAGATTTGCTAAATATCTTAATGTTGAAATTTACTCTTCCTAATGAAAGCTCAAGGTTGAAAAAACATCAAAACACTTTAAAGATTGCAGAAAATTTTTTTTTGAAAAATTTTATCAGAAACAGGTTTAATATTGTTTTTTTTTTATCCAAAATATTCAGTTGTGATGAATTTTCATCTTTACCCCTTTTTTGAGTGGGACTAGAATACTTATATTTTTCTCACTTTTTGAAATATTTAAAAATAATTCGAGAAAAATTCGATTGAAAAAAAATTTCTATTGAAATGGGCCTAATACAGTTATTTCAACTCATTTTGCAGGATGTCTGCTGAGGCGTTTCAATTATAAGTTTTTTTTCGAAAGTTGGAGGGAGTAGTGAAAAAAAGTTGCGGAATGACGTCAAATGAAAATTAAGGATCTCCAACTTGACCCTTACCCACTCTTCTTTTAGTTTACAATTTCAAAATTTACATGAAAAATCGAAAAAATATTTATTTTTCTGATAACTCTGAATTTTAATTGAAATTTCTCCAAAATCAAATTTTTCTCAATAAATTATTTTTGAATATTTCAAAAAGTGTAAAAAATTACATTTTCCCCATTTTCTTTAACAACAGAGCAGAGATGAATAATCGTCATTATTTATTATTTTGGGTAGGGTAAAAATAATAGCAATAAATCCATTTTTAATGAAAATTTGCTGAAAATTTTTTATCTGCAACTTTAACATTTTTGTAATTTTGAGCTTTTGCTGGGAAGTATAAATTTGAATTTTGAGGGCTAAAATTTTGACCACGGTAGCTCGAGGTCAACCACTGTCGATTTTCTAAAATTTTCAAAATAACAACCCACCATAGTAATTACCTACTCAATTATTGGAATAATCCCCCTGTCACAGAATATTATTAATATTATTCTCTTTCCATTTTCGACAAATAATTTGTGATTTAAAAAAAAGAGATAACAATATTGCGGTATGATTTTGAAAATGGAGAATAGCACTCAAAATTACAGAAACCGTTGAACTCAATGAACCTCTATCGAAGATAGAAGTCAATCTTGAATGCAATGAAAATCCTAGTACATGCAAGCGTACGTAGAAGGAACCCCTCTTTTTCATCATTTGGCTTTTTTCTAAATCAGTACTCAGAGTTAATGTAGATAGCGCAAAATATTGGAAAACGTTCTGTTTTCATATCATTTAATTCACAACTTCGCCTCTAGAGAGCGTAAGGAAATGCCTTTCTTTCAAATAGCCATGTTACAGTAGATATACTTTTTCAAAGAGTGCGCCTCAGTTCATTTTTTCTGTATTTTCACATCTCGAAATTAAATTTAGTACAATGGTTTGATATTGATAGAAAAGTTTTAAAATTAAAATTTTTTTCTTTAATTTTTGTTTTAAATCGAGTTGTTAGTAAGTTGAGATGAATTACTTATGCCCAACTGCTTTTATAGATTTTTACCCACAATGTTCTGTGTCATTGTGGTTGAAAATTCGATTTTTCATTTGCCTTTCATTCTTATTATATGAGAATTTCGCGTCGTTTATTCGCAATTATGTAAGACTGTGAACGCGTCAATAAAATTGCATATTTTCACGCCGTTAATTCGCCAAATCAACTACAGTTCGTTATTTTGTTTTCAACACCCAAGAGCACAGTACAGCCATGAAAAATGTACCAAAAATTTTATGAATTTTGATTGGTCTAATAAATTGTGATATGTGTAGGATATTGTATATACTCGTATTTTCAAAATAACCGGTCTGTCGATCCACACTGATTGCAACGTTCCATCAACGTTCAGTCGAAAGAGTTGTAACATTTTTCACGCTGGCTCCAAATCAATCGACTTCTAATCGCTGCCTAGGAGCTAAGGGCTGTCAAATTGATGTTAAAAAAAGGGGTTAAATTTTAAACAATTTTATTTTTCTGACCTGGAAGCATGTTGTTGAATAAATATTGCTGTTAGAATTCAAATTTTGAAGAATTTTCTAAACAGAGGGGGGGGAGGCAAGGGGCCGGTACAAATGAAATAATACGATTTAGATACGTAACATACCACCATACATGTTTTCAAAGCTGTAAAATTCGAATCTGACTTGGAAAATGGTACCAGTTTCGAATTCTACTGACGTACCTTGAAAAGATGTGCAATTGTGCGTTCTACCATATAACCTTTAAAATTTATTGCAAATAGGTACCCGAAAGAAAATTTACCAACTTTATACGTATAGTATTTGGCTGATGTACACGCAAAGTGAAAAATGAAAAAAATACGCTGTACTTTATCATTGTATATGTTACAGCAGTGGGTATATTATTGGCGAGTGAAAAACAAAACCAAAAAACATTCGTAATCCTAGCACTTTATAAATAATATTCAAAAGAACCGATGTAATTAAAGCTTTTGTTACATTTCCTCTCGGTTTTAACAAAAGACTCGTTGCTGATTTAAGCGCAATGTCAAAGGAAACTCCTGCGCAAAACATTAAAAACATTTTTCAAGTACTCTTTTAATTCCAAGTACTATATATTCGTGGCTATATCGTAATATTTGTTTCGAGTACATTTTACACGCGTGTTTTATACACACGCTTTGACTCTGCGGTTCTTCGAGTACAAGCGTATTTTTAACAGCACCTGTTAACGATTTCATTAAAAATATATGTACTGGCGACTGCCTTTGATATAAATACGAATTTCTTTCTGAAACTATAATGTAACTCTTAGTCTTAGGTAGGTAGCTTGAGGTACTTATAACATATATTTATGTCTGCCTCATATCGATACAGCGTTTTTTTCTCGTACAATGGTGAGTGTAATCGCGACGTGTCCTAAAAGCATTTTTGTATACGCAATTGTTGGCCTTTAAAAGTGTAAATACATATATATGTTTCGTCATTTCGGTTCTGTTTGAACTTGAAGTGAAAAGTGACTCGACTTCGTATCGAATTCGATAGAAAAGTTTATTGGAATTTTACAAACTGTAAAACAGTTTGGGTGTCGATACGTTTACCAGAGTACATGAACTATTTTTAACTGTTTTTTCATTCGATTCATTCTATCAAACAGAAATTTTTAGCCCCGTAAATTTTTTTAATATTTTTTTTTCAAAGGGCATAGGGAGATAAAAGTAGTGAAATTGGCTCGAGGAGATATTTTGATAAAATTAAGTTGATAGATGGGTTTCACCAAGAAACTTTCGCGAGCAAAGTTTCAGACCCTCGATCTCCTTGGTTTTCGAGAGAATTAATTTTTCCTAAAAATCAGTTGGGAATTTTTTCTCAAAATTATTGATTTCATCGAAATTTGTCCATGCTTATAAAGCCTTCTAATAGCTTTTCATTAAAAAATCAGCATTTTCCCCTTCAAATTGTGGTTTTCGAGCTTTAATGCTTTTTTTCCTACGATAAATTTTCGACAAAATTTTTTAAATATCACTAAAAAAAAATTTCAGGTCCCTAAATACGGTACAACTTTTTCACAACCATTGGAAGATGGTGTAATGGTGGAAATTACATAGAACTAAAAAAACATTTTCCATCCCAATAGTGAATCGATTTGTTTGAAATTTGTGCCCAGTATATATCCACGCGTAGGGTATCTAAAAAAAAATTGACATCCTCCCTGTGGAGATTTTGCACCCTCCAGCCATGATTTTTTAATAACGGTTTTTTCAAAAATCTAAGATCGGCCTTGCACAATTTTTAAAATAGGGGGTTTCAATGTATTTTGTGTCCCTAAATAACGTATATTTTTTCAAAAATTTTACTCGGGTACGTCGTGGTTAAAAACAGTAGAAACGTATAGGAATTTTTATTTAAAAGTACCATCTTATGTGCAAAATGCACAGTTATCACTTTTTGACCTAGGCACAGGAGTTCCCAAATTTGAAACTTTCTTTTTATCCTATTTGACTCAGCAACTTCAATAATTTTTTACGCAGTTTATATTCATCCTAAGCAAAAAGTGACATTTATTAAAGTGTTCGCTTATTTTATGAGGATTTCTAATATATTCAATTTCTTTTCACTATCACCCATACGAACCGAGAAACTGGGGATTGAACATGACAAAACGTGAAATAACGCTGTATAAAAAAACATTTAAAAATCTCGGCTGTTAAATTTTATAAAAACGAAATAATCAGCGATAGAAGTATAAAATCTCGTATAATTACTGTGAAGAACATAATCATACGATATCTGTCATAAGGAGCCAGGGGTACAAAATTTGAAGGGCTCAGCCTCTTTGGAAATTTATGAAAATGCGATTTACATTTTCTTAGTGTGGATTTCATAGAATTCGACCTCGCTGAACACGATTACATCATTAATTTTAAAATACAATTTCAAAAAGTATACCAAATTTGAAATAAAAAAAATTCTGCATTTCCTGTGAAAAATTGTCAAAAAACGATATTATTATGATCCATGGATTTCGATTTTTAGCCTCGTTGAACCTCTCCCCTACCCAACCTTTACAACTGATTCGGAAAAAATCTGCGATGCATTTTTTTCAATGCTCATAATTATAACATTTCACGAAAATCAGGCTGAAAAAGCATCGCGTTGTGATGTTTTTTTCATTTTTAAATATGGCCTATTTTAAAAATACCTACTTTAAGGTTCATTCGTGGCTCGCTTAAGGATTAATATTGATTTGCATCATGTGTCTACGTGAGCCAGGGAGATACAGTGATACAAGCTTCCTTTCCTTCCATCAGTTACGAAGTCTAAAAATTATATTCACATCAAAACCAAAACTCTCGAAAATCTTCATTTATAACTTTTGGATTTGGTCATTTAAATAGGTGACCCAGACAAAATTTATAATGCTGAATTTCAGATTATAAGTTTTTTTTTTTTTTTTTTTTGTTGGGTTTGAACGTCGAGGTTCATTAGCCCATGAAGAAGTATTATTATTATGTACGTTATAAGGGAAACAAGGTTCTGCCCTCTATAAAAGAATTAGGCAACACCCAAGGGTACGCCTCAAATGAAAAAAATGTCAGAGTACAAAAATATTCGACGCTAATTCTGCTTTAGATGATATTTTCATTTTTTGAAAATATTCAATTATTCCTCGTAGTAGGGGCTATCCAAAGTTTTCTACTTTTTAAATTTGCCTATTTCAGCATAATAAATTTGTTCATAACTCTTGAAATATGCCTTCAATCACAAAAGTGATCTGAACAGAAAGTGTTCTACGATCAATTTTGCATCAGGAGAGTAAATCAGTTTTTTTTTTTTTGGAAGTCGCAAAATTAGCCCCCAAAATCACTCCACGAGCCACTTCTTTTTCCAAACAAGGATTTTTTCACTTTTCAAGTAAAATATTAAAATTATTGTAAATCGCGTAATCTAAAATTCAGCTCATTATTAATTTTTTCTTGGTCAAATACTTATTTGACTCAACTAATGTCCCACCTTATCACTTTGAAAAAATTTGGATCTCCTTTTTTAAAGAGTTTTAGCCACGCCACCATCTTAAGTATAGTTTTTTAAGTGATTTGATCTCTTTAGACTTCTCTACTTCAAATAATAAATTATTCTTGTTCAAACTTTTATTAGAGATGTTTCTAAAGTTTCAAATTCATTTGTCCATTTCGTATAAATGACGAACAAAACTGAAAACAGGATCATTCATTATAATCATTTGTGTGTTGTTCGACTTAGGCTCGCACTCTCTGCTTTTCTTTGAAGAATATTAAATACCTATTTGCTCATTTATGTTTGTACTTTCTGCCTGGTTATTATTATTCAGGAATGCAACTCACTTACCCGTATATTTTTGGTATTGTTATGGGTTATTTCTGCATACGAAGTCGGCCACCTCTATGGAACCAACTCCATCAAATTTTGTCACACCATTGTGCATTAACAAACTGATTCGCAGGGGTAAACACTTACTCTATACCTAAGTCGTTATCCGTAGTATAAGGAAGCACTGACTGCATGTAATTAGCTCACAACATTTAAAAATCTTTTTTTTTTGGAAAAATTTGTGTTTGAAGTTTCGATTGAGAACAATTTTATATGAATATAATCGTGTTATTAGAATAATTTTACACTCATTAGATCACAATTTATGGCACCTTTTTGAAAATTTGTTGAATGTTCTGTACTGGTCGACGTGTACAAAAATTCATGCAGGTTTGGTCGACTTGTATGATTATTTTTCGATAGAAAATAGTAACCCAATAAAATGAGTTTCAAATATTAATTTAAAATTGCAGTAATTCATAGCCTATTCGTATTTCTGCTCGATTTACCATGCAACTTCTTGACGTTCGGAAATCCGTTCCGGAGAACACCAAGCAGACACCTCCGAGGAGGAACATAGTTGCCAGGACACTTTGTAGATCATTTGCTGAACTCTTGTTGCTAGTCTATTCATCACTGGTGTTCTTTAATCTAAAATTTTTGTTTCAACATCTATTGGCTTTTTTAATTCATTACCTAAATATAATACTTGAGTTGAGTTAATTTTTACCTGAGTTAATTTTTACCCTGATTTTTTTATGTCATATTATCAATAAAAACCAGGCTATAGCGGTCTATCCACCAACGACGGATGAGAGGGAGGGGGGATATCAACAAAATCCGCTTTGGGTCCTAAAAGACCATTAATACCATTTTTGGGGATGTCAAATATTTATTTTTATCTCCTCACCTAAACTAAATCATTTACTCTACTAAATTCAGATCAAAACTGCTCCAATTTGAACAATCGGCTCAGTTTGAAGGCAGATTAAATATATATGAGTATAGGGATGACT
Organism: Ferrisia virgata; assembly: GCA_900060175.1. Lineage (NCBI taxonomy): Eukaryota > Metazoa > Arthropoda > Insecta > Hemiptera > Pseudococcidae > Ferrisia > Ferrisia virgata. The sequence continues at coordinate 8,214 of FIZR01025824.1, read as the reverse complement.
TTGTGTCGAAATTAAGTCATGTCCAAATTTGAGAGAGGGAGCTTTGAAGGATAAAAATCGAAAAAATTATTCGGTTTTGAACCAATCGATGTAGAATCCAAAGTTGCATAATATATTCAAAAATCAGTTTCCCAGGTCAATTGAGAGAAGATATGGGGATTTCACCACTTTTTGATCTTGAAAAAAGACAATTTTTCGTATCCCTTCTATCCAAATTGCGTTGCCAAGTTGAAATTCGATATGTAGATTTAATATGGATGCTAAATGTGTTTGACTTTTTAACTGCATTGCATCCCTTCACAATCCCAGAAACATTAGTTTTTTCCAGAAATTTTTCTCATTTTCTGAGTTTGTCCTACTCATATTTCCCTTCCATGGAGTAGAAGTTTGAAATTTGGTTTGTGCATTGAGTACGGGTCCTAGATATGTGTTGGGGGCTCCTTTTTTCTTTTGATTGTCTTTTGCCAGCATGCTTTTGAGAATATGTTGTACCATAAGAACGGTCTTGCTGCAGCTGGGGGTATCAATGGTCGATATTTTTGGTTTCGCCTTATATTTTTTTATTGTGGAAAACTTATCCATTGAATTGGTTAGTTGTGTATTGTGGATATCGCCCCAAAAATAGGATCTACTCCGATCTTCGAGTATAATTGGCAATATTTCATCGTCACTTTGTACAAATTACTTCGTAAAAACTCATTTTCTAGATCTTGAGACGACAATGAAATTCGCGAGCATTTAATCGCACTTACTAACGATGCAAAATTTTCGGACTCGGATAAACGTAAAACAATTTGAAAATTATATTCGTCGACGGATACTTGTACAAGACCGTCATCGTGTTATCAAATGGTTCAGCAAAAGAGAACAGGAAGCTGCGAGCGAAAAGGCAAACGTAACGCGGCTGAAACAGTTGAAACATCATCGTTGCTCGGTTATCAGCAAATGAAAAGCTAATCGAGACTTGTCAGCGGCTACCGGAGGCTTCTGCACGGAAAAGCTTCATATTATCTGACACCCGGCTTTCAAGCTTTCGGTAAAAGTTTAAAGCGAGCTTCTCTGGCGGAAGTGTCACCATAGCAACTTATCGATTGCGGCCGGGAAATACAACGCAAGATGAGAAGACAAGACGGAACTCTGAAATTTACTATCTCTTGTTGTATGAATCCTTTTCCTGCAAAACCGCCTAAGTACCTTCTACATTGCTTAATTTTCCCTGAAAAGTTAACAGCATAAGGCATTCTCATATTTCCTCCGCGCTTTGTGCATTTTCTACTTTAACGAATTTGGCTCTCTGATTAAAACATTTTGAGGTTTTCATTAGAAACGTTGAATAAATAAACGAAATTTTAGCAACTCGGTTAGGCAAAATTAAGAATAAAATTTATCTACGCTGAATTACGAAAGCTGCCTTCTTCTTTGGTTTTTGGATGGTTTCGTGTATTACGATATGGTAATTCGAGAGGAAGTATAAATTTCTACGGATTACCGCAAACGTCGCGGCCTCGCGGTTGAAATTCAATTTATTTTTTGAATATTTTATTTTTATTTCTGTTTTAAATACTCGAAGTTACGTGGCTGATTTTTCAATTAGCGTAGGATTCGAGCAGATGATTTAAATGGGATTTTTGATAAGAATTTTATTTTTTACTGTACGAAATTTTTCTTTAAAACGAATAAAAAAAAATTGGTATTATTTGCTGTGTTGAGAATGATTTCATTTTATTTGCGCATAAAATTGATGAAAATATCAGGCACGTGTTGTAGATTACCCCTGCTCTCTGGTAAAGTGAATAGGTAGATGATACAGTGTTGTAAACAAAGCATTAATGACGTGTGTTTGCTGTCTGCTTTTAGAATTTTAAAAGTATTGTAACCCTTGAAGTGGTGTTCAGTTCACTTACGGTATATATAGGATTGATAACGCTGAAGGGTGGAGTACCTACCTTAGACCTATAGCATTTCAGCATACGACACATTTCAACAATTGGTTTTAATAACGTTGAATAGGATTCATCGAAATCAATTGATCGAGCGTGGCGGTAATGCGATAATGGTTGATGTGCGGACCCGGACGTGTGTCCAGGATACGTCGTCGTCGCGTCCAACTTTAACCCATTTTTAAGGCAACACTAGGAAATTTTTTCGATTAGCCGTTTCATTAAATATCGTATCGAGCCAGATTTAAATTTATCAATATCACCGATTTAATGTTATGGTAATTAATAAAAAAAAAAAAAAAGAAAAAAGAAAAGAAACAGGCAACCGAAGAAAAAGTACGAAGAGTAAGAAAAAAAGTCAAAACGGGTAATTTAAAGTGAAAATGGTTTCAGGAAAGTGCTTCATTTTTTCTCTTCAACGAAGATATAAAAGAAGAACGTAAGAAAGCATTGAACCAAAATTCGAAGCAATAACTTCCAAACCATTTCATTCGTCCCTGGCCACTCAAACAGAAGCCATTAGCCAATAATTTTCGTAGACGAATACAAAGAGCCTTGTCTCTTACCACGCTCGCATCGCTAAATAGTTTCTCTTTCTAACTTTTTGATGCTTTCTCATTTTTTCCAAATAGATTATTTCCAACGTATGAAACGGAATTTGGTCTTAACGGTTTAATGGAAACCTCTTTACTATGGAAAAATGTTTTATTACCGACGTCATTTCACTTATATATCTTCGCCTGACTTCGCCTTCTGAAATCCGTATTGTAGCGAAAAAAATTTCTCTTGGTGCGAAATTAAAGGCGATTTTTTTTCTCTTTCCATTTCGTCACTTTCTTAACGAAATTTCCCTCTCGCGAGCGAAATGTTCATACTATTTTGTAAACTATCGAACGAATTCGTCTGCATGGCGAGACACCCAGATTATCAGAAATTTTCTCATAGACTGATAAGAAACATTCGAAAGTGTCTTTTTCTAAATCATTCTCATCATTCACCTAGGAATGCCTATATGGAGCATATTTGACTTCTCTAAATGCTATGTGGTTTTTTTTTCATTTTTTTTAATCCTCGTCTTATTCAAGTCAATAATTTATTTTTATGCGAGATACACTCGTATCTTTCGATTGGAAAAAAAAATTAGGTTAGCGAAATGTTGGATTGATGGAAATTTTTCATTTCAGTCCATAAGAGCACCCAGGACCTTTTTATGGGAAAGGCTAGAATTTAATGGAAAAATACGGATTCATACCGTTATACTACAATTATGGTCTGAAAGCAGAGACCTATCCACCGGGAGGATGTGTATGAGGGGGGAGGGGGAGTTGAGGCCCCCTCTACTACATTTTAGAGTTGGCAAAATTGAGCGATAGTTGGTAAAAGTTGGAAAAAATCAAAAGTAACAGAATATTTAAATCAATGATAATTTTCCGAGGATTCTCTGTGGATTTGTACCCATTGAAGCCGATTTTTAGTGGTACAAATTTTTGTGATTTTTATTTTATTTTCTAAAATTTACGGTCATTTTTCGACCCTTTATACCTGATATTTTATAAAATTTTCACCCTCGCTTCGCTCGAAATTTATATGTTTAAATTTTCTAAAATATCCTGGGAAATCGAAATACTGTTACCTATCCTTCCTCAAACCGGAAGTATATTGTACATTTTTGCCTCATTTGAAATACGGTTGAAAATATTTAGGTATTGAGAGGAGATTTGTAAGAACTGGTGGGTTGGGTACATGACTTACATGAAAATAAAGTCGCACCAAAGGGAGGAAACTTTCAAGCTTTGTTTACTCCGCCCCCCCAAAAAAATTCGTTTAAAAACAAGTTTGAAGCATACTTTTTGCAGGGCTGGCATTTAGACTGATAAAATGCTCTAGAACACCGTTTTTTGACCCATCCCCCCTTCCCATTCGTAATATATAAAAAAAAGTTTTATTCTATCTTTCATTTCTAAACGAAATTCTTTTAAAATTCCTCTCAATCCTTTAGTGGCAAAATATGTAAAACCGTCCTTGGCTGGAATCCGGACCGCTCGAATAGTTTCGTTCATGAACGGTCCGGGTCACCTCTTATCACTAGCTGAAAGAGGAAAAATATGAGATTGATATCAGTTGATATATATTTTTGAAATTTTATATTCTGGTCACTCGTATTTTTTGAAGTTTAAAAGTTTCATTTTGAAAAGGAAATCGACAAACACCTGGTTAAACAATTTAAAAACTTCAAAAAATACAAATGGCTGGAATATAAGATTTCAAAAATGTATATCAACTGATATTAATCTCCCATTTTCCTTCCTTCAGCTAGTGATAAGAGATGACCCGTTCATGAACGAAACGATTCGAGCGATCCGGATTGGAATAACAGTGAAATTCCAAAAAAGTTTAATGATGACATGACTGCCGCCCTAGACTTGTCAAAAATTATGCAGTCGTTGTCGCAGACGCATTAAAATTTAAACTTAAATATGCCTGAAATTTTTTTTTATTATTAAATTTTAAAACACTTTCTTATCAGAAATGTACGTCTTTAATAAATTTTTTTAGTTATAAAACTTGCTATTTAGTACTTTAGCTACTTATAAAGGTTTGAGAAATCGGTAAAAAATGTTGAAAAAATTAGTTGATGAACTTGGAAAAATTGGTTGGTAAATTTGAAGCTCCCCCCACCCTCTCCACCGCATATCGTTTCGAAAGGCCACTTTCTGGAAAGAATTTTTCGAAATTTTGTTCTAGAAATAAAAGATTGAATGAAGCGTTTGAGCGCATTTTTGAACTTCATGTACTAGATTTTATTGTGTATTGGAATTAAATTATTCCAAAAAGGCTTCACAATAGATTTTTGAAACACTTTTAGGAGAATATAACCTTTTAGCCCACCTTGGGTGCGCCAATGGTTCAGTGCGTTATGCGTACAATTTTTATTTTTCTTATATCTGTGGGATAGGTCTATGCTTATGGTTTTATATATTTTTTTAAATAATATTATTTGTTTGTTCACAAATTTCAAGTTATCATCAAAATTAATGTTAAAATTATTCCTGATTCTTCATTTTACGTATTTATAGAAATAATTATGGTGAGTAGAGTTTTTAATGTCTGAAAATATGTAGTAATTTTGCTACAATGCTGCTAAAATTGCATAGATAAGTCATATTATCTAATCGAGTATAGCACCGGAAATGAATTGATTATAAAGGAATGTAAGGAGGTGTGGGGTGGTAATTTACTCCACCAATTTCTAGAAATATCGTGAATTATAATCATCGCAACCAACCATATGACGAATGTTTTTTTGCCCGATTAGTATGTAATATTACGACTTATAATATGAATATTTTTTTGAATTCATGAAAGTCATGATCGTATGAAAATTCTGAAGTTTTATTAAATCTGAATCACTGTTTTATAAATTCTCGCGACATATCTTTCCAACAACATTTCGTATTCGTAGATAATTTAACTGGGTACTTATGTAACAGTAACTTCCAGCGACACAATTGTTGTATTCGGAGTAGGAAAGAAGGATCAAATGTGCCCAGAATTTTGTTTTTCAATCCGTAGCTCATTTGTTTATTTAGGTCGTAGTTTTCAATGATATTCGAAAACTAAAATTTTAATTTTTGATTTTTTTTTTATCGTTGATTAAAATTTTATCGTAATGAGTATACCTATTCAAATATGAACCCTGAGATACTTATCATATCTAAACATACATTCTCAGTTGTTGCTTTGTATCTAACAACAAAGTATAGTATAAGAATCATTAAATTCATAATTCAACGTAAAAAAAATAAGCTCGCGTTTTAAGCTGAATTTCTGTACGTATTCCTAGTTTCGGCCATCTTAATTTTCCTTTCTTTCTGTGAAGGAAACTACATTATAGTCTTGACGATCCTGAAAGATACTGGTCATAAATGGAACTTTTTCAGCGTAAATTTCATTTGAAAATAATAGACATGGTATTCCCATTCATACTTCATGACCATAACAGTCCTATGAATTTGCTGATATTACAAAAAAATGTACAAAAGGATTCAAATTCTTCTAGATGTTGAATTAATCCCGTTATGTTATTTTATAAAACTGTAATAAGTAGTTAATAATTTGTATTACGAGTAAAATGGAACATCATAATTTTAATCCCTATCATAGAAATTCTACGGTCATCTTAGTAGGAATTATACGCAGTCTGCAGAAAACGATAGCGAAGATTAAAAACAGTAAAATATTTTTAGTACATTTCAGAAATGTGCCAAAATTCTTTTTTTTTTAAACTTTTATTGTTTGTATTTTCGTAAAATCTTTGCCTTTGCTTCTCTCGGGCTATGGGTACTTGTTTCAATTCTTAGGAATATTTCCATCTTCCTACATGAGCAGAAGGATATAGGCTAATCAACAATGGAACATCACCCATGTCCCATTAGATATATTCGGATAATTAAAGCTTTTTTAATAAGAAAGTTTATTAACGTATAAAAAAAATCGCTCAAGAGAATGTTTGTTCCCTCTGTGCAATTTTTTTCACTCGAAAGTTCATTCTTACATGAGAATAAATAGTCAAATTGGATACCGGAAGCTTGAAAGTAGGCCCAAAAGTTCATTTGCCGACTCCATACCCTCAAAATTTTGTAAAATTTTCGCCCTTGCTCTGTTCGGGCAATATATTCTTTAATTTTTGTATAAAATCTCAGAAAATCTTCCTTCAGAATTTTCCCTTGCTATCACAGGCTAAATTTGGCGATTGGGTGGGGAGGGAGTGCTAAGCCCACAGCAAGACAAAACAAATTGTCCAGGGAAATGTTAATATTTGGAAAAGCTAAGATTGTTTTTCTTATGGAAAGGGAAGTGTTCAGAATCTTAATTGTCGCTTTCAATAATTAAAATAGGTTACAGAACTTATATCAATGCTCTAGCGAAGCGAGGACGTAGTTGTGAATAAAAAATATGTTTTTAAACGAAGGAAAAGCGCATTTCTCGAAATTTCAGTATCAGTTTTGTTGGTTTTACAAGGAAAAGAATAAGATATATGGCAGAATCATTTCTAAATTTTACTAAAAATTGCTATATTTTCATCAATTTTTAAGGTGCTTTAAACATGTTCTTGAAATTTTGACAGTTTTCAAAAGATTTCTAGTTATTTGTACGAAATTTAGCATGCACAAAAAAAATCGGAAGGGGAGGAGGGAAGGAAGGGGGCTGGGGGCTTAAGCTTCGCGTTCCCTAAATTCGCCTATACTCGCACCACTTCAGTCCCTTCTTCTAACAATAAAGTAAATAAGTAAATGGAACCCACTCCCCACTCCTCACGTTACGTTTAATCTTCAAGAATGGTTCCATGTACGTATATCGCCTTCTCTATTAAAATTCACTTTCATAGCGAAAAAATCTTCTCCAGTAATTACCTACGACTTGAAACGAAATGAAAATAAATGAAAACAGCGTCTCAAAGAAAACTCTGAACTAAATTTTCAGCTGCTGAAGTTGATTCTTAGATTTTTAATAAATTTTTGAAAATCTGAAATCGGGCTATAGGTAATTTCACAAAAAGATATTCTATTGAACTTGTAAGCGGAAAAATTTGATAATCGCCTAAAATTAATCTTTCAAATCAATCTATTGGATTTTCCAAACGTTTAGAAAGCAGAAGGAAATTTTTTTTTTCTTTTTTTTTCTTTCTTAACGCCATGTTCTGCAACGGAGACCAGAGACGTATTGAAGGGATAGTTGTTTAAAGAAGAGGTTTTCGTCCAGTTTTGGTCACAAAGGATAGTAGATTTAAAATTTTTTGACGATCATCAACTAGGACTTCTTCAGGATCGTTTGATGTAAAGATATAGGATTCTTTTTCGGTGATGCTTGGGACATTCAAAGAGTATATGAGTTATGGAGATTTGGCATTTGCATGTTAGGCATAAGGGAAGAGAGTTTTTATTCAAGAGATAGGAATGTGTCAGAAGAGAATGGCCTGAGCGCACTCACGTAATGATTACGTCGTTTTTTCTAGAGATATTGAAGTTATTTCTCGGAAGTGTATGATTTTTTATGTTTCTTAATTTGTTTGAGGAGGAAATTCGTTGCCAGAATAGTTTAAACGTGGATAGGTTTTGAGCTTTGATGAACTGCTTCAAGTCGGTGAGAGGGATAGGGATATTTTGGACAGGTCTGTGCAGTAATGCAATTTTGGCGGAAGAGTCAGCTATTTCATTACTTGCGATATTTCTATGTGAGGGAACCCAACATAGGACTGTTTTGTTGGACGAAG
>FIZR01025819.1:0-19028 GCA_900060175.1 Ferrisia virgata | reverse complement strand
TTTTTCCGAATTTTAAAAGTGTAAGCATTGCTTACATTGCTTACATGGACGCCACGCTAGGCCACTGCTACAAGTGTAGTATTTCGATGGGTATGGTGTTCTACTGTAGCACAGACGTATCTGTGTATCTGCATACTATGTGCATACTGCAAACAAACTATATACATTTACTATGTACATATACGTAACTATGTAGGTACATATCGTGTGTACATAACGCTGTACATATTACAAGTACATACACGAACAATCCTGAACTTGTAGTAGGTGGTGAAATAGTGAAGTGTGGAGGTGGTGTCGGAGGCGAAGACGAAGACGAAGAAGAAGACACACAAAGGCTTGATTTGTTGTCGTCCTTCGTTGCACGAATAGGCTGTGTAACTAGAAACACGTCACGACGAATACCGAATACACAATTAACGTAGGTACCTAGACCCTATACCTATAATGCTTAATACAAGGATGAGGTAGATCTGTATATGTGTACTATGTATGTATATGTAATGTATTCACATACACAAATATACTGCACGAGTGGCATAGACTCTGGACAAAGATAGTGAGATAAAAATGTAGCTACAGTACGAGTGCTGGCCAGCCAGAGTCTGAGGGTGTCTATCTTGCTCGTGTATACTGCATGGCTGGTACGGTGCACTTTGCGAGAAGAAGTGTAGGTACTGTGTGCACTAGGCACAGGCAACTACGATGGTACAACTACAATTCAAGTCTAGACTTACGGCGCAATCTTCTGAAGTATAATTCTTCATAATTGTGTGCGGCATGGCAAGCGTCGCGTCGGGTCGGTCGTGGTCGTAGCAAAAGCGAGAGAAATGGCGAAGTAAGAGTACGATGAAAATTGCCTGGAGTTTCAATGTTACCGAAGAGCAGACCCCTATGTTAATACATATTCATTTATAGGATAGCGATGATTGTAGCCAGTTAAATGTATGTACATTGTACAGTCGTACATATAATCGTAGCTCTAAGTACATGAACGTGCGTATCTGTGTAAGAGACATTTAAGAACAGACTGACACTTGGACGCTACGAAAGCGGGCGATCGTGGCATGACAGGCGCGGCGATGGAAAGCAAACTTGGTAATGAAGGCTTCGGCCCCAATAAAGGTGTGAATCTTTTCGCGATGTGGAAATCATGAATGCAACGCGGCCTAAGCACGATTTTTTTCCCTTTTTCAACGAAACGTGATTTCATCATTATACTAAATCATTGCGACGCGACGACCAACCGATCGACCGATGTACGGACCAAGCCCGTACTCGATGGCCCCGTTCGAGATGCGATCGCTTTGCTGGTACCGAGCTATTTGAATGCGAATAACGATAAGTATAAGGTGAAGAAGACGAAGACGAAGACGACGACGACGAATAGATGGACGTGATAGTGGAACTTTGGACGCGAACGCCATGCTCCGCTATGCTTATGTCTAGCTTGCCTAGCTCTTATACGCTACGTGTACGTACCTGCTCGTAGCGTATAATTCGCGAGAGGAATAATAATCGGAGTAAATAATATGGAACGAGTCAACCTCCAGCGGACGCGTGCGTAGGTTATTCGGACGCGAATTCACGTTCGATTCGTTGAGAAATTCGTGAGTAAAAGATAAGATGGCGGTGTTTAGTTGGGACATGCTGAAATTTAGGATGTGCCGCCAGTGCCCAGCTAGAGCTACCTATATTTAGGTGTGTGATAGCAATAGCATCCTGTTTTGAAATAAAAACCTCCGTAGAGAGATAAAGGACAGTTGGAGATGATCACTGGAAGGAATCGAGAAGAAGATTGAACAGGAGACTCTAAAAAACTTCTCTTGTCCTCGGGCCTGATGAGCACGAAAGTTTGGTTGGGATCTGGAGGAGATTCCCTGTCACCATCATCCAATTCGTTATTAATCATTTTCGTGCGCTCAAAAAAAGGTATATATGTTGATTATTTGGATTCATCAGTCTAACAGACTAAGAGAACTTGATTAGGATGAAGCATTTTACAGTATAAGTTCGAAGTTTTTCACCCAAATATTCCAACATCCAGATATGTTTGACAGCGCGTTCTGCAAATTTGTGTAATCAATTTTAGCGCCAAAAGTTGACTATCAACACTTGGCCATCAAAATCCGAACTATTCAGATCCTGATGGTCAGCTATTCCGTGCTCGTCAACATCTGGATCATCAATAGTTGTTTTGGATTACGTTCAACGAAAAAATTACAAAAATGTTGAACAATTTTCAAAATTTCAAACATTAAAATGAAATTACAAATAGATGGAAGTATGGACTTCTGCCGGAAACATGGAAGTAATAACATAAAGACTGAATAATTTTGTAAATTTGCTTAGCATTTTTTCTTAACACTCAAGCTGACGTTCAATATATTGATAGTGCAGATATTGATGGTACACTATTGACAGTCCACTTTTGACAGTTGACTCTTAGCAGTTCGCAGTTGATCATCAACTGTTGATAGATCTGGACCATCAAGAGTTGACTGCCCAATTCTTGATGGTCCACTATTGCTGGTTAACTCTTGGCAGTTCACTTTTCTTCTAATATTCAAAAGTTGACAAATCTGAACCATCAACACTTGGATCATGTTCGACGAAAAAGTCATGTGTCTAGAAAAAAAAATTCAACTATTTTTCAAAATTTGTAATGTAAATTATCAATTTTTTCAAAGTTATGTCACTTCAGATGAAATCTGAACTTCTGCTGGAACTGATGAAATGGTAACAAAAAAGATTCTGAAAATTTGCTCAACATTTTCCCCCTAACATTCGAGTTGATGTTCTAAATATTGACAGTCAAGAGATTCATGGTTAATTGACAACAGTTGACAATGCACTGTTGACAGCCCGGATCTTGATGGCCCATTATTGGATGGTCCCCATCGATGGTGGGATTATGTTTGAAAAAAAAGTTGAATGTTACAAAAGTAATGCTAAGAAATTTAAAAAATTCCCAATCTTGAAAAGAAATCACAAATTTTTTAAAAGTTGTCACTTTAGATGGAAATTGAGTGAAAACTGACCCGAAAATATGAAAAAAAATCGCGTTAAAAGTGATCAAAAATTGACCGACAATTACTTACCAGTTATATTTGCTTTATACGCCATCTAGCGGGTTATCTTCTGGCTATTTTACGGAAATCAAAACTTCATTGACTACCATTATGGGTGGCAAAAAACATACTGGTGGTAGTTCTTCTCCTATTTTGGTTAAAATGGATAATACTTCCATGTCTCCAATCTTCTCCGGTTGTTCATGACTTGAAAGACCATGATGACATGGATTATCAGGATGCCTCTGACTCCGGTATTAGTAACACTGATTTACCCCAACCTCTGGTTTACCGCATCGATCCGCAGGCAAATGTAAAAACTCTGATGATTCTGTTGATGGGACAACTGATGACGACATTTCAACTCAAAATCATAAAATCAGTTCGAGGTCAAGGTCAACTGTTGACTGGTCAACTTTAATTTTCTTCAACATTTCAACTTAAAATCATAAAATCAACTGGGACAAAAGTCAACTAATTTTCCTTGACTTTTCAACTTGAAATCTTTGAATCAATCCAGAGTCAAGGTCCTCTGTTTTGACAAGTCAACTTCAAACATCTCTAATTTTCCTCAATATTTCAACTTGAAATCATAAAATCTATCCTTCATAAAATAAGTCCACTGATATCACGTCTCTTATTTTCCTTAAAATTTTAATCTAAAATCATGAAATAAGTCAACTGATATTACATCTCTAATTTTCCTGAACATTTCAACTTAAAATCATAAAATCAATCCTCCATAAAGTGAGTTCGCTGATGTCATTCCAGGCTATAAAAATCTGTCCATTGTTGTCAGTCCAATGATGACGTCATCCAATGCTGATGGTAAATTGTTGACGATTTTTCCAGAATGTGCTATCAAACATCTTTCGATGTTAATTCAATTTTCATCCTTCTTCTCTGTTTTTCTACCAATTGCACATTATTTCCACCATCTCCGAATCTGTTTCCAATTCCATTGTCTGCCCCGAAACATATTCCAATAATATTGCATTCCTCCCTTTTTCTTCAAATATTTTATGGCTTTCCTCTTAGGATTCATCAATTTAACAAATTATAATATTTTAATTTTTTAATTTACTCACTGTTTCACGACCAGATAACTTTATTACGCTACGACTAAATCTAAATCATTCAAAACATGGTACAAATCAACTGCCTGTTGCTATATACTAATGACCGTACAGCTGTTCTTTTACAAAAAGATTTTTCTCACTCGCACATTCCAAACAACACAAAAAACCTTAATCGTCTTAAAATGAATAATTTCGATATCGTACATAACTACATACCTCCCCTCCCCCGCCCCACACACCTCAAACAAATCCTCTCACCTAAATGATTTATCCAAAATCGCCAAAAATCACAGTAACTTAATTCTAACCGGAGATTTTAATCTCACATCTAAAACCCTATAAAAAAATGTGATCCAAAACGACGACGATGACGTCAGTTTTGATATGTTTATTATAAACAACACTCTCACCATTTACAATCTTCGCAAACCGAAGTTTGTGAAAAACAATCGCTCTCCAATCTTGGACTACATCCGAAAAGTCAGCACTAAGAACCTCCGTCTTTACGAGCTGTTACTATGACTTTGCTGAATGTTCGACAAGAGGCAAATTTCGAGAATTCCTCCAGATTCGTGTCACAGTCGATAGTAATTTTGTAAATCGCAGTCCAGAAGCAAAATATAATAATCTGAGTTCAATTTAGTTATGACTCTGGAATCTGATCGTGATTGCTGTCAATTTTTTGACCCACTCTTCTGGACGCTTCGCAGTGGAATCGCCACTGGATTGAATAATTTTTCGCCTAATTGATTATGTAAATTTATCGGCCAAGTAGCTGGATTAGGTGCGTGAAAAGGTAGCCTATTATTATTATTATTATCGATGCTGAAACGAAATCTATACCTGGCAGAAGCTCATGATACGAGTGTTCGGCCAAACAGATTGAAAATCAAGGTACTTGAAATGAATGTATACGTGTATCATAAAAAGCTGGTTCGACGCGCGAATAATTTAGCTCATCGACCATGCTAGAATTTCCTAATTTACATGAAGCGCCTGGCACTCGCGCGCCAATCCGGAATATCAACCGAATAGATGCTTAATGTTTAGACTGTGGAAGAAGCGAAGGGAATCAGTAAGGCAGCCAGCGAGAGAGAGAGAGAGAGGAAACCAAAATACCTTTATGTACATAATAAAAACGTTCGAATTCTCTCTCAAACCCACGCATCAATAATGCAATAAAATACCGAACACCTTATATCTACATTATTTATAATACATATGTGGGCATATGTAGACGAGAGAGCATAGACTTGATCATCATCATCATCATCATCATCATCATCACTGCAGTAAATATGCTCAAGATGGAAGTAGAAGAAGAAGTAGAAGAAGAAGAAGAAGAGGAAAAAGAAGATACCGAATATACAAGTTAAAAAAGGACGCCAGTCGATAAAATTCAGAGTAGTTTAAACGTTTTAACACGTCGCGTCGTATCCACAGCGTCAAAAAACCGCCACACCACGCCACGCCAAGATACTGGAAACTCGTATACGTAGATGGCCACTTGGTGAAAGAGCAACAGAGCAACATCACAAGAGAGAGACAGACAGATGAAGGGAGGGTGGGAGAAAACACGTTAAACAGTGTGTCCGTCCAAAGTCGAGTCGTTGGTACAAGAAGAAACTTACTGCTTGGAAGAGTGACCAAAGGTCGAGGAATGTGAGAGGAGACATTAGCAGCGCAGCGTAACTTGGAGCGGATCGGTGCGGCGCGGCGCGCCGTACCACGAATAAAAGATGAACGGCTTCGAGGAATGAGCCGTATTGGTCGCGCGCGAGATATCAGATAGACGTGATGCCGGACCGTGAGAATGTTACTGGGAGTCGAGTTCCCAGGCTGTTAAACCAGCACTGGTCACGCGCGCGCGAGCCCACCGCTCTCCGTCCTCTTCGCGGCGTCTCGATACCGGGCACGTCCGCCGCCGCGTCCATGGACCAAGGTGCGGGAGAAGGCGAAGGCGAAGGCGAGATGCAGAGGCGCACAGACACCGAAGACGTACCGATAGTCATAGTCATAGCCATAGCCATAGCCATACTCGGGAGTAGGTAATACCACAATCATCGTGTCTGTGCGTCTTTGTCACGCTCGCGTCCTCCTGCGCTCTCTGCTGCATACCTGTTTCTTTCTTACTCTTGCTGTTGTGTCTCTTTGCCCAGCCATAAGTACTGTACAAGTATATTCGACGTGTTTACCTCTCTTCGCCTGTGCGGACCTGTATCTCTACGTACTTCGGTACCGGGTACTTATATACTCGATACGTGCATACTAACGCGTTAGTAACGTCGTCGTCGGTTGATCGTGTCGCCGCCAGCGCCTATTATACCTACCACCATTCCTGCACATAGTGGAAGTCAGCGAGATGTTGATAGTGATTACGATGACGGAGTAGAGGAGATGGTGATGATGACGATGACGACGACGACTACGACCACGACTACAACAACAATGATTATAACAACGTAGCGAGCTTTACACGCTGCATGAAAGTCCTGCATGGTGGCATTTAGCTATTGGGTAATTAATGTCTGCGAGTTTTGTGGTTCAGTTTTAGCCTGATTTCGTATGTCATATTGTCAATGAGAACCAGAATATTATTAAGAAGTATCAACAAAATCCGTTTTAGGGTCATAGAATACCATTAAAACCATTAATTTTATTTATTTGTTTATTTCTTTCACGTTTAAAATCATTTACTCTGCTCCTTCGGTCAAAAAGTTCAGTTTGGCACAGCATTGAATGATGTTGGGTCGAAATTCAGTCGATATCCCGGTTTGTGGGAGGGGAAGCTGAGGGTCAAATATCGCAAAAATTGTTCCTTTTTGAGCCAATTAATAGAGAATCCAAAGTTGTATAAAATGTAAAAAATTCAGCCTTCAAAGTCAATTAGCAGGGAAGACAAGGAGGTTTTTCTTCTTTTTGGCCTTAGAAGCTAAGCGTTCCTCCCTTATCTTCCCTTCAAATTGAGCTACGAATTTGGAATTTGATACGCAAAGTTGGTAAGGCCATAGATGTGACATTTGTGGATTTCAACTTTCAGATCCTTTGCACTGCCTTTATAGCCCCGCAAATTCGTTTTCTTGGGCAGATTCTCTTATTTGTCCTCTACCGGAATTGCTCCTGTATGGGGGCCAGCCCTTCGCAACCTTCGCCAGGGAAACATTGATCGAGAAGAAGTAATGGCCTGTGCGTAAGCAAGGTCGACCCTTCAAGTATCCGAACGTAGCCACGGAGCTAGCTAGTAGTGAGATGGGTCCTATAGAGAGGGACATAGTCCCC
Source organism: Ferrisia virgata (assembly GCA_900060175.1). NCBI lineage: Eukaryota > Metazoa > Arthropoda > Insecta > Hemiptera > Pseudococcidae > Ferrisia > Ferrisia virgata. The sequence continues at coordinate 11,599 of FIZR01025819.1, read as the reverse complement.
GTAGGTATACTAGCAAGATCAATGTAGCCACCTAAGTGTTCCTCAAATCGACCCATAAACCCAAACATGACAATAAACACCCAGACTTGACCAAAGAAGAAACATTTTGATTTTGTTAGCATTAAGGAATTTTTAAATTGTTGTAAAGAGGGGAAGTTTTAAAATTTGTTAAGTTAAGTTAGATTTAAGATTGAATAAAATATATTGTAAATGCGAAGAGACTTGGTTTTAAGACTGCGATGATCCGTACGAAGCGATAAAGTGAAAACTAGGAGCGCTTCATACAGGAAGCAAAAAAAAAAGATTCTCTTATTATACTAATTTCCTATGTCATATTGTCAATGAAAACTAGGCTATTACGAACTATTGACCAACTTTGGTCAAGAGGGGGGGGGGGGTATTGACAATATTCATTTTGGGGTTTCGGAAGACTTTTTTCAGCCATGTCAGATATTTATTGTCATGGATATGTTTTGGGTCTGAGGGTATTGAAAAATGAAAAAAATTAAGAAAATTAAAAAATGAAGAAAGTTGAAATAAAGATGAAAAACAAAAAAAAAGCTAAAAAATTAAAAGATTTTAAAAACTAAAAAATTAAAAAAAAATCATCTCTTTCGACGCTTTTTTAGCCTGAATTTCATGACATATTACAATTGTTAGAATTGAAAAACAAAATCGCCAAACGATGTTTTTTTATTAGTCAAAATTAAGGATAGGAAAGGTTCAATGGCGCTAAAAAGTCAAAACCTCTCAGAAAGTACATCTAGGACTCGCGCTGAATGAAGGTTCATACCTAATTTTAACATCCTGGCCCAATTTGGAGGGGAGTTATGCTAGGAACAAATTCAAAAAATGAGAGAATCTGACCAAAAAACCACATATTTGGGACTGGAGGGGGTGTAATGGGGTTGAAAAGTCGGTACTCACAATAGGAGACATTTAGAGTCCCTACTGAATGTACATACCAAATTTCACCCTGTGTATATGAATTTAGAGGGGAATTAAAAGAAGAAATCCCCCCTTATTTTCCCCTCTTCATTAAAGTGAGAAGCTGAATTTTGGATGTGTTTTAAAACCTTTGATTCTTTATCAAATGGTTTAAAAGCAAGCAATTTGGACCATTTCAGCCACTCAGCACTCCCTCCTTCAAATTTACGCACAACTGAAGATCCGAGATCACCCTCGCTCAAAAATAAAAAATTTTACCTCAATGCTCAGCTCAAGTCTACTGCCGAAGTTTGGCCAATATTGGTTGGCATCGAACAAAGTAAATAATTTTTAGCTTCAGCGAGGGGAGAGAGGAAGGAATGAATATCAGATATGGCCAAAAATGATCCCATTGATCTTCTAGAACCTCAAAGCAGTAATTTTTTGATAATATAAAAGGGAAAATCAAGCGGAAAAAATGTCAATTACTGAAACCAAAACTATCTGTGCAAAGTTGTTTGAACGTAAGCTGAATATTTAGCGCTAAGATTTTTCAAATTTCTTTCACGCCTACTGAAAATAAGGGAAAGCTAGTGAGACCGGCACTAGCGTGGTCCGAGCGAAGCGAGGACCATGCAAAGGGGGGTTTGACCGCGAAGCTGTTAGGGAGCGGAGCCCCTAGTTTTTCTAAAATTTCGATCAAGCTCACGTACTTTTTGCCAAACGTTTAGTGAATTAAAATTGCGAAATAACCCGAATCATATTGAGGATAAAAGGAATGATGTAGACAAAAGTTCCATTTTTTGAAGAAATTAATCTGAGAAATTAAAAAATAAATGACCCTACTTTGAGGATCTACAACTCCACTCCTTCCCCTTTGAGCTAGAGTCACAAAATTTTATATGGTGGGTTTCTAACTCAAAGTCTATCACTTAGGTGATTTTGGTCAAAATCTGAGGTATGTTTTTATTTTCTATTTAAAAAAAAAAAATTAGTAGGAAAACATTTCTATTAATCTTGTTTTTATCACGAGAATGTTTCGAATCAGTTCAGATTTTTGATAAAATCAGACGAAACGTAAATGACCATTTTTTTAATGTAATGTTGGGCTTAGTAATTTTCTCTCTCCACTCTGCCTGTATAAATCTCGCAGCAGTAGTTATTACTCGCCAAAGTGATAGAATTTATTTTTATTAAAGAACTGACGTTTCAAATACCTGTCCCCGTTGTTACTGGATATTTTTTTCTTCCAGCAGCTATACGTGCGAGTAGTTTTCAGCTTCTCATAATACGTGTACAGAAGTATTTATTGCAATGTTTTTTTGTACGACTACTGTGCAAGAAAGGTATTTACGACTTATATTCGCATTATTAGCGCATGTATATCGTACCTATGTAGTGTGTAGGGTACTGTACATATCATTGTAGCTGATACGTATATTGCAGTTTGTAGGTAATCTAGTTATAGCCGAGTGTAATTGTTTGTACTGAAGGGAATAGCCTGCCGGCCAATTTAATTCCCATCTTTGATATATGGCATAATCGTAATCGTACGCGCATAAACGTAATCGTTGTAATTAGAAAATTAAAACGCGAATAAAAGGTCAAACGTCCTCCTGTGTAATGGTCTAATGCCTAGACGGAAGATATCTTCCGTTTTCTCACGCGTAAATTTTCTTCTTGTAAGTACGATACGATGATGAATTTGGGAGTTTTATCCAGTTTTATAGAATGTGCGTGCATCTATATGGGAGCAGATACCGTGTACGATACACTTGTGTAAAAGAAAGGTCTCTTCTAATAAGGGTTAAAAACGGCTCTCGACCAAAAATCTATCAAAATTGAACCAAAATGTTACTTATGGCGTAAAAATGTCCCAAAAAATTGTTTACCTCCACCCTCCACCCCCCACGCCCACTCGTTCCAAAATTATCGTCTGCCAAATGTCTAAATTTCAACACGCGATATCTCTGGAAGAGTAGGGTAAAAAAAATTGAAATTTTCATAGATTATGCATCTTACTGAGCACTATTACATTTTCTCAATTTTTTCATGTTAAAATTTCCAAAATAATTTAATGGGGGGGGGGTACTCATGGCTAGGAAATTTTTTGATTATCTTTGTTAGGTGGTCATCTACCACGTATATTTTTCTGAGGTTCTGAAATTGAGTGCAACATACTCAAAAAAAAATCAAAACCAAAAAAAAAACACGTTTTACATTACTTTTTCACAAGGTAGGTGTCCCAATTCAAAGTAAAATTTCGAGTCCAAACATGAATAATTTGAAAGTACATATTGGAAGAACACCATTTTCAAAATTTTAAAGTCCTGAAATGCATTTCTTGAATTTTAGCGAATTTTTGAAATTTTAAAATTATTTCATTGTCCTGTATATCATGAAAATTTGATCTAATCAACAAAAAAAAAGCTGAAATATGGTACATACCCTACTTTCGACCCTCCCAAATCGATTGAAAGTGGTTTCGATAGACGTTTCGTAGCGTTCAGGAAATTTTGGACTTTTCCAGCGCTGGAGAATAGTTCATAAAAATGGTACATATGAACATTAGGGTGTTTCTGAAAATACAAAATTTGGAATTTTTGGAACTTCACCTCCTAAAAAGTTTTGCAAGGCTCTAAAAACACCATAGCTAAAATTTCAGCCAATTTGAATAATATTTAACCATGCCTCATCACTGTTGAAGTTACCCACTAAACGCTACCAGGCTGAAGACCGTGCACGATACTAATCGCCGCGACACGTAGTGGAGTAGTTCTATATCATCGGACATAGATGACAAATACTTCAATTCGTTGGAACGACGATGGATACAGGTCGAAATACGAGATTATAATGCAAAAAAAATCCGAAAATCGAGCAGAAATTTTTTTTTTCTGAAAAAAAAAGTTTGCAGCTTGAATAAAACTTTTTTCCTGAAATTTAAAAAATCGAGACAAACGTGTACTCTGACTAATGGAAAAAAGTTTTACTCAACCTCCAAATTTTTTTTTTGAAAAAAACAATTTCCAGCCCATTTTCAAATTTTTTCCGCGTATACCCCAAATTTGGCCCTTCTGGGTCGTGTTTAGGCGTTATTTTTGATGAACACAGCCAAGCAAAAAAAGTTAGCTAACGCGGTTCGAAAACCAAGACCGCTGCTCCAAATCTGACACCGTGTTCAAAATCTACAACCTTGAATCAGTCTAAATTTGATTTTTAAAGTTTCAGAAAAAAAAAGTTTCACTCCAGCTTTAAAACTGCTTAAATTGTTTGTTGAGAAAAAAATTTTCTGCCCGCTTTTTGAACTTTTTTTACTGTATACCTCGTATTTTGACCAATATCCGTCGTTCTGTCCAACAAATTGAAGTATTTGTCATCTATGTCCGATGATATAGAACTACTCCACTACGTGTCGCGGCAATTAGTATCGTGCTCGGGCTTTAGTCTGGTAGCATTTGGTTCGTAACTTCAACGATGATGAGACACGAGTTAATATGAATCAAATGGGCTGAAATTTCAGCTGTGGTGTTTTTAGGGCCATGCAAAACATTTTAGGGAGTGAGGTTCCAAAAATTCCGAATTTTTTATTTTAAGAAACACCCTAATGTTCGTATGTACCAATTTTTATGAACTGTTCTCCAGCACTGGAAAAGTTCGAAATTTCCAGGAGGCTACGAAACGTCTCGAAACCGCTTTCAATCAATTTGATAGGGTTGAAAGTAGGATATGTACTAAATTTCAGCTTTTTTCGTTGATCAGATCGAATTTTCATGATTTTACACTACGGTGAGAGAATTTTAAAATTTGAAAAATTTGCCAAATTTCGAGAAATGCATTTCAGGACTTGAAATTTTGGAAATGTTGTTCTTCTAATATGCACTTTCAATTTATTTATGTTTGGGTTCGAAATTTCACTTTGAGTTGGGATACCTGCCTTATTAATTATAAAAAAGTAATGTGGAACGTGTTTTTTTTTGGTTTTGAATTTTTTTTTGAGTATGTTGCACTCAATTTCGGAACCTCAAAAAAATATACGTGGTAGATGACCACCTAACAAAGATAATAAAAAAATTTTCTAGCCATGAGTACCCCCTCCCTCCGTTAAATTTTTTTTTGGAAATTTTAACATGAAAAAAAATTGAAAAAATGTGAACTGGAAATTTTCAAAAATTCTCATTCATAGTACTCAATAAGATGCATAATTTATGAATATTTCAAAATTTTTTACCCTACCTTTCCAGAGATATCGCGTGTTGAAATTTCAACATTTGGGAGGCAGTGATTCCAGAAGGAGTTGGTGTAGATGTAAACATTTTTTTGGCCCCGTTTTTAGACCGTAAGTAACATTTTGGCTAAATTTTGATCAATTTTTGGTTGGGGGCCGTTTTTGACCCCTAACAGGAAAGACTCTTCGGTGTCTTGTTGGTAGTTGTGTATATAATGGACTCATACTACATAAAAGTAACCGTGTACTTTACTTAATTGAACGTGCAAACGAGGAGCTATTACTGCACAAGTGATTCGAGTCTTGAGGCGATTTAAATAGGTATGAAGTCATTAATGAACGCTTGGTAATTTAAAATCGCAGTTGGAAATGCTACTTAATTTGATATTTTGTTCTATTTGATACCATTAAGTTGTTCATTTTATTCTATAAATATTATAATGTCAAAGATAATCATACCTTTACAGTATATTAGCTTATCGCATATTCTCAGGAGAGGGGAAGGGGTCGAGGGGCTTGGTGAGAGTATCAACGAACTACGTTTTGAAGTTTCCAAAGACCATTAAGATTATTATTGGGCACTAAAATCGCTCAAATTTGGCTAATCGGTTTAGATTTGTGTCAGATTTGATATTAATGAATAGAGATGACCTTGAATTATAGTTCATTTTGGTCCAAATTTGGAGGAGGGGTGTTGAATAACAGGAATCTTGAAAAATGTTCGTTTTCCAACCCAGTATTAGAGAATCATACTTTTCTCAAAATTAACGTGCTACATCTATGGAGATAGGGGGAAGGGTCCCTCGAAAAAAGTCGATAGCCCGTATAACTCTCCCTCAAAGTGAGCCAGAAGACTGAAATTTGGCATGCATATTTAGTAAAGGTTCTAGACGAACCCTTAGGCTTCAAAGTTGTAGATCGATTTAGTAGAAGGGAGCAGTAAATTTATCACTGTCACCTCCCATATGAAGAATCATTAGTGTTAGATTTCTGTCGTCACATTACCAACCGGTCGGCTGGCCATTCGGTAACTGGAAAAAAAAGATGGAAATTCTTTCCTCGCCTTTTCTATGTAAAAAGGTGGAAAAAATAAACTCCGTACACAGGAAGAAGAGCGACTTCAATTCGAATTAATAATAATAAAATTACAAACGACAATTTCATTTAAGTTGACTTTCAAGCGGTAGCCTTTTTTATTCAAGCTACAAAGCGGCTAAGCGATCAGCTAGAAGAATAATAAAAGAATAAGAGATACAGTAAACTCCAAAGGGGTAATCGTGGGCGTTGTACGGGTGCGTATATCGTAGATACCTAGTCTCTCTTAGATCGTGCGCTGGATGAAGTGAGAAAGAAATAGTAGGAGAACAGTGTCCAGTACACACACTACACTACGTCTACGAACGTATTAACTCATATCCCATACCTATACCTATGTAGGTATTTATTATACATAAGTTTATACACCTCCTGCTATAGTACGAGTATATAATGTATTTGATCATTAGTACGCTTAACAACCGAATAAATATTTTCTATCCGGGTAACGATTTTTTAAACGTCGAATCTTCTCTTTTTCTTTCATTTCTTCTTTCTTCTTTTTCATTCGAAACACAGTACCAGCGAACCGACCGGGTACAGTGTATACTTTAATTCCACGTTTGAACTGGTATCGCTACTGCTACCTCTGCTGTCGAGGGCAATAAAATATAAAAAATAGCCAAATTCATATAAGTGTTCTCTCCGGCCATCATCGTCATATACTATTCGTACATATAATGGGTATTTTTTTAGCCTGATTTTCTATGTGTCGCATTGTTAATGAAAACCAGGCTATTACAGTCTATCGACCAACGATGGTTGGAGATGGGGAACACCAACAAAACCCGTTTTGGGTTCTAGAAGGCCACTAAGATAATTTTTGACCATGTCACATATTTATTTTTTATTTATTTTTTCACTTGAACGTTAAAACCACTTACTCTGCTCGGTACTGACCAAAATTGCTCCAATTCGGTCAATCGGATCAGTTTCGCGGCGGATTAGAAATACATAAGTGGGGCATTTTGGAGGAGGGGTGCTGAGGGGCCAAAAACACGAAGATTATTTCTTTTCAAATCAATCGATAGAAAATCCAAAGTTGTAAGTATAACTAGAAAGTTGAAATTTGATATGCATATTCAGCAAAAGCTCTAGATGTGCCTTTTAGGAGTTCGTACTTTTCAGCTCTAGTGCACTTGTTCACAGCCCCAGAAATGTGGTTTTATGGTCAGGTGGTTCATAGTAACATACCATTAATATTTCTATAATTCACTCTTCACATATCAACACACACAAACAGTTCAGATTTCTCCACGCTAAGAGGATAAACTGGCTACCACTAAAGGACTTCCGACTGATAGCAGTGATGCTTTTAATGGAGTAGTTGATAGTCATGGTCTACAAACAAGGAATGAACGCCGAGATAGGCTTCTCCAGTTTTGTGTGGAACAGCAACTTGTACTGGCAAATACCTTGTTCCAGTAATATAATTGCAGACTACACACGTGGAAGTCGTATGATGGTCATACTTGTAATCAAATTAACTACTTTCTAATCCAGAAAAGATGGAAATCGTCGATCATTGGAGCCAAAACATATCCAGGAGCTGATGCGGCATCAGATCATCAACTTTTGATGGCAGGAGTACAACTGCGAATCTGCCTGAAAAGACTAAAGAAGAGAGCACAGACTTTTCTTACCAATGCTGAATTGAAGAAGGTGGCTGTTAGGACCAATACCATGTGGGAAGATATCAAAAACACGATTACTCGGGTGCGTGAGTCAGTTATCAAGAAAAGAGAATGCGTATCGGAGAAAAAACAGCCATGGATAACAGAGGACACCCTGTTGATTATAGAGCAGTGTAGGCACACAAAGGACCAGTTTGCGATGGTATTGAAGCTGAATTGTGGCAGGCTCTTGGTGAAAGTGGAATCAAAGCAGTGTGGCAACTCTGCGGTGTAATAAGGCAGAGTTGTAAATGGCCTACTGAATAGTGTAAGTCTGTGATGATTCCCTTGCATAAGAAAGGGGATGCAAGATTATAGTCTAATTATCAAACAATTGCTCTAATTCCACGCAGTAGCAAAGTCATGTTATGAATCCTAAAACATCGATTCAGGGTGTATCTGCACTGGCAAATTCCACCTGATTAAGCCGGGTTCATGCCAGGAAGATACCATCTTGATTGTTGCGGATGAAGAAGAAATGGCAGAGCTCGTCAACCTGGTGAAGATAGCCAGCGATAAACTTGAACTTTGTATTAATGCATCAAAAACGAAAGTCATGGTGGTGGATCGGGCCAAGTGTCTTCCATTTTCTGCAGCTCTAACGTAAGCAAATATGGAAAGGTCAGTGCTTTCGTATATTTAGGCTTCATCATCGAAGCAGATGGAGGCTCGTTGGTTGCTCTGAGCAAATCAGCTATGACCAGACTGCGTAATGTCACATGTAATAACAAAATCTCCAGACAGACAAGGAAGAGTCTTATACAATCACTTGTTTTCTCTGTTTTCCTATATGGCACAGAAACATGGACATTAAAGGCGGATGATAAAAGGAGAATCGACGCCTTTGAGATGTGGGTCTAGCGAAGGATGCTAAGTCCTGAACGCCGTAACAAACCAACATTTCAATCATCAATGAAATACAGGAGCCAGTCAGGTTAAGTATTTTATGCAAGAGATGCATTCTAGGGCATTTTGGTCATGTGACTAGGAGAGAAGTTGGAAATCTTAAAAAAGACGTTCTCCTTGGTAAGGTTCCTGGAAAAAAAGGGAGAGGAATATCTCCAACCAGCTCCAACCAGGTGGTCTTACATCATCAAAGCGCGAATGGGCTCTGTGGTAAGAGTTGCTTCACAGGCACATGATTATGATAGATGGCGTGCTATTTCAGGTGCAATATGGTTGTAAGTGACTGAGACCTATTGATGATGATTTCTCTTTTTTGAATTCGTTCCTCACATAACTTCCCTTCAAATCGGGCTAGGAAGGTGAAATTAGGTATGTACAGTCAATAAGAACCCTAGATGTGCCTTTTGGGGTTTTGGACTTTTTAGTTCCATTGAACCCTTCCTTTCCCCAATGGTGATTTCATGATTGTAATATGCTACGAAAAGCAGGCTGAAAAAGCATCACTTTGCGATGCTTTTTTTTTTATTCATATGTTTATTTCGCTCGCTAATTTGAAAATTATCTACAAACACCTTCCTATATGAGCAATTCATTGTATGTGAAGCAATACATTAGTTTTTTTTTCTTTTTTATTATGCATAAATAGGTAGGTTAAAAATTGTGTGTGAGATTTCGCACCGCATACGTCGATCGAATACCTTCTTGATACCCGCGCAACTACTTACTTAATTGTTTCCATGTTGTAGTGATTTTTTTTACTCTCTGTTGAACCGGTTTCCGCGTCGGTGGTTTTTTATTTTCTTATTCTTAATATTTACGAGGTATTTTCTATAAACGGATGAAAAAAATTATATCTAAACGTCGATAATGGAGATGTTTTTAGTTATCTAGTAAGTTGAGGTACGTAGGTCTTGGTATGGGAAGGCGGTATATGAGTGAAAAAGTAAAAGAAAAAAAACATCTCCTTCGGTATACGCATGGTCGATAAATTAGGATTAGTTTTCTTTTATATATCGAGTATATATATATTGCGAAGATTCGAACTGGAGAAGTCCGAGTTATATCTAATCTAACGTAAATTCGAATACTGTAATACTGGCAGGATGGAGGTGAACGATGAAGAGGATTTGTGGGCGTTCGTTTGATAAGTAGAGGTTCTAGGTAGGCATGCTGCATGGTGGTTTAAAATCATTGACTGGATTTATACGTTGGTGTTGAGATAAACATGTATGTAGGTACCCTCGCCTACCTACCTGTAAGTCTATGTATTTCGAGTCTTCGTATTGTGTGTACCAGGTCCCCTTACGTATCTGAGGTGCGAGGTGGTAAAGTGATGGCAATTCGATATACACGCTGTTTCAAGTAAGGTAATAATCTTATAATTTGGTCGGATACGTGGGTAATCGTTTAGTGTTGAGTACGTTATTCTTAGTTATATGTACTTTACTTAAGTATCTAAGAAATTAAAATCGACAGAGAGGAAGGAAAAGCGAGGGGAGTATGCTGTAAATGTAGAATGATCAGCGACTTTGTATTATTTTTTAAAATATCGTCGATTGAGAGGGCATTGAGGAGAAGTGAAAAAAAAGGCATATAATGTTTTTGTTCTGGTACCTTGGATGCCTAGAACACATAGCCCCTGCCTACCATATAAGCTTTTTTCTACGATTTGTTCGTCGTTGAAAAGTTGAAAGAGGTTGAGAAATTGAAAAACAAAAATTTAATCGTTAAAGCATGATTTTTAATACTCTGTATTCAACATTTGGTGCTAAGCAAGTCAATTCATCTGGTCCATATTTATTATTCAATTAAAAGGCACACCCTGCATATCTTCCCAGACCTGTGTACAAAGTTTCAAGGCGCTAACTGAATTAGGGTGACCTGTACAGGTGAGCAATTAATTGAAAACGTTGAAAACATGGATTTTTTGGACCTCAAATGGAATGGGTTGGAGATGGCGAGTTGACACCCAAAAGGCACACCCTGTGCACTACTGTCAATTACCTAGCAAGTTTCAACCCTCTAGATGAATTAGCACAACCTGTACAGACGAGTAATTGTCGAAATATTTGTAAAATGGTCCAAATGGACTGATTTCTTGAGTTGTAATCGATGTAGACAGTTCATTTTTGGATATGTTACAGCTTTTTGGATTTCCTATCGATTGGAAGTGAAACTTTTTCATTTTTCGATTTTTTATCCTCACTTACCTGCCTTAATTTGGACCATGGACTGTTCAAACTGTGATTAAAAAAAATGCAGCCAGTGAGTTTTGTAGAAATTTTAAATTTCAGCAATTTTGGCCAGTATGGGGGGAGTAATATATCAGACCGAACGATTGTAATAATCATGGTGTACAAAAATATCAAACCAGTCCGTGTGAGAGCGCGTAACAAAATAAGTGGAAGCGTGTTAACTGAATGGAAAACTTAATTGATAAATTGTTAAACACGAAAGTAAATGTATGAATGTTGATTTGAGCACTGTCTTCGAGTCTTTGGACATCTATTTTCCAATACCTAGCGGAGAAACAAATTTACTGTCAGTCAAGCCCGATGTGAAATAAATTACTCGATGAACTAATTATGAGAGAATCTAGTTGGTGGTCGAAAAATTCATTATGAATTTGATTATGATTCACAGAAGAAGGTGATGGACACATGCAGTGGCGTATCCAGAATGAAATTATGGGGGGGGGGGGGTCCAAACTGAAAAAATTTTTTTTAGTATAGGTGATAGGGCAGAGTGGCAGAAAGGAGTGGGGTGCATG